>VZTO01019289.1:143326-176190 GCA_013400615.1 Syrrhaptes paradoxus | reverse complement strand
CGAGCTGCGGCCCGGCCCGGCCCCGCCGCTACCGGACCCCGCTCCCCTCCCGGCCCCGCTCCGCTCCGCCCGCCGCCGCGTCGCCATTTTGCCGCTCGCTCTTCCCCTCCCCGCGGCGCGGCCCGGGCCCTGCCGCCGGCCCTCGCTGGGCCCCGGCCTGTGGTTGTGGGGAGCGGGGGGACCCCCCGGCACCCCCCCCGCCGGGATGGGGCGGCCGGGCCCGAGGGGTGACAGGCGGAGGGGTGGCCCCGGGGAGGTGACAGGCCCGCGGAGGCCCTGCCCGCGGGGTGACAGCGAGGTGGGGGCCGGTGGGGGGACAGGGACAGCGGGGTGGCACGGGCGGGCCTGGGGAGGTGACAGCGGGACCGGGCAGAGGTCCCTGTGTGCGCTGGTGGTGCCTGGGGCAGGGGGGACACCCCGGTCCCCGTCTCCAGGTCTCACTGTCCCCTTTTTTTGTGCCTGGGGACGAGCGGCCACTCTGCTTCGAACGGAAACTTTACACCGTCCACGACACCTCGCCCGCGCCTGGCGGGAGCCATTCGGCGGGAGCGCGGTGGCCTCACGCTGGAGTTGTTGACAGTCTCCCTGGGGACAGCTGCCAGGTGTCACTCGGTGGGGGTGATGGCGAGGGGCCACCCTCCTCCAGGGTCACCCGGTCACCAGCCGCGCCCAGGGAGAGGGGCTGGCGGCACCTCGCCCGCCGTGTGCTGGGAAACCTCCCGATGGATCCAGTCTCTCCTGCTGCTTCCTCGTCTTTATTCCTGGGAAGTTTCCCAGCGCGTGGCTGAAGCTGTGGCTCGGCCTCGAGTTTGTGGAGGGGAGTCCGGCTCCTGCGATGGCGATGGCAGTGCCCTTTGGTGTCTGTCACCGGCGCTGGCCTCGTCGCGTCTCTGCCTGCGTGCTGCGGGCAGGGCGGGCGGCTGGCTCGCCGTGCTGGCACTGCCTGTGTCTGGAGCTGTTGGTAAATTGTTGATGATAAGTGACGCGGATCGATGGGTGACTGGGACGGTTGGAGTGTGGCACGGTGCATCGGTACCAACGGGACCGGGGTGGGAATCCCAGCAGGAGAATTTGTGCTCAGGACCCATGGGTGACATTTCTCCCTCGTTGTCATAAGGATGTGATGGGGCTGAGGGGGTCACAGCTGTCCCTGGCTTTGTCCGTGCTCCTGTGGACCCGATCCATGATCGCAGAGGGGCGTTGATACGTGGAGTTATCTCCCGTTTTCCAGTTTGTGCCCAATTTCTGGGCTCTGTCCAGCCTGCAGAGCCTGACAGCTCCGCAGGAGGGATCTGTCACAGAGAGAAAGAGCCCGTTGGGGCGGTGAGTGGCTGGGATGTTGTTGTCCCTTGTCAAATCCGTCAGAGGAGCGCGTGGCCAGGCAGGGCTGCCGGTGGCTCGGATGGCTCAGGAGCACATGGCAGGTTCTCAGCCTTCGCTTTCCCCTTCCCGTGGCCGCCAGCTTCCTCCTTGCCCCTGATCCTGGCACTGCCAGCTTGGCCTCTGCTCATCCCACACTGGCTCTGGTGTTGACATGGGCTTGTTTATCCAGAGCTGGAGTAGGATGCTTTGAAAATGCTGCCGCGAACTTCTAAAAAGTTACCTAAAAAGAGCTGGAGGCTTCATCAGCAGAGATGCTGCCAGTCCCAGCCTTCCCACACCACATCCCAGCCCTGCTCGCAGGCAGGACCTGCCCGTATCTTCTCCTCCCATGGCCAGTTGCAAAAAGGTTTTCACCGAAACCATAATGAGAGCATGGAAGGGCACAGGCTGTTGCCTGGTTTCATCGTGTGTTACTCAAAAATGAATGAGAAGTTTGGACATTGCAAAGAAAAAAACCCAAAACAATGGGCTGATTTCTGCTCTTTGGCTCTGGGGCAATTCCTCTGGGATCCCTGGGGTCGTATGAGTGGCCAGGGAGCGGAGTTTGGCTCTCCCCAAGTGGTTTATGGGATTTTTATTTTTCATTTAGCCAAAAAATAGGGGAAAAAAATTCGAAGAACTATTTGGTGTGGAAAGACAGAAGACATTCAAAACCTCCTAAGCTGTCCAGATGTGGAGACAGATGTGCTAAGGGGAACAAGGAGCGTTTGGGAGCAGGGCTGAGCCGTGCACCTTGGGTGCAGTGGTGGTTTCAGAGGGATACTCAGCACCAGACCCGGCGAAGCCGCGCCACGGTTGTGTTTCGGCACCAGCCTGGGTTGGAGAAAGTCGTCAGCTGTGTGGGTTTCCCCTTGGTTTCCACCCTGTTGTAAAGCGCAGAGATCGTGTTGTCTTCAACTTTCACTTTTGCTGGTCTTTCATGAGTCTTTGTTTTTCTTTTTTCTTTGAGTAACTTGACTGAGGGTCGCTCAGAGGAGCGGAGGTGCCAGGAGGCAGCGCAGGAAGGAAGGGCACAGGCGTGTTTGTCCCTGGAGCATTGGGCATTGGGGACAGTAACAGTGCCCATGCGGGTGAGACTAAAGCAACGATTTGGGCAGGGGCTGCAGGGACCCCCCTCTCTGTGCCTGCTCTGGAGACCAGCCGTCCCCAGGAAGGAGCTGCTGGCAGCCCCAGGTCTCCCACCGAAAGAGCCCCAATGAGCTGAATAAATGACCCCTGAGTTCAGCACCAGATGCCAGAGAACCTGTTGCCAAGGCTGGAATTTCTCACTTGATCCGATTAACCTTCGTGTCCGTGCAAACAACCACCAGCCGAACACGTGCTGGAAGTTTTTGCCAGGTCTTCTCCGAGCATCTGGGCTGGACAGGATGTGCAGTGCCCTATCCCGCATGGAAGGTCCCCAGGGACACCTCGGAAAGGACTGCTGGACCCTTGTGTCCCATGTGTCGATGGCACAGCTGGTGATAGGGGCACACGGGAGATGTTCCCCGGACCTTTGCTGTCCCTTTGGGCCCGAGGACAGGCGGGAGGAGTCTGGATGCTCCGGGTGTCAGCTCTGTTTTGAGCATCAGCATCGCATCCCAACCAAGATCTTGAGGCTGTTGTGGTCCAGGGGATCACCTCCCAAGAGCTTGATGCTCTTGTTGTGGAAGCTTGGAGGACTCCTTTCCCCTGGGGCCATATGCAGGGTCTTCCGATGCAGCCCCCATCCTCAGACGTGTCTTTGCTCCTGCTGTCGGGAGGGGAGGAAGGTACCTGAAACCAGCCAGGGGAGAACCAGCCACGCGTGGGCTTCGTCCTGGCACCGCCGAAGTGGAGGGGTGTCCTGCTGCCCGCTTCCGTTGGGAGCGAGATGGGGCCTTCTGCGATAATTCCGGATGTTCATTATTTATAGAGAAGCCAAATTGAATTATTAATACGGAAAATTCAGATAACATTAACAATTCTCAGTTTATAACAGTTTCCCATTAATAAGGAAAATTGGAAATTTATCACTACATCTGTTCATTAAAACTCACTATTTTTTTTTCTTTTGGTGTCTTAAATGAAAGCAGAGAAATAAAATGAAAGCAGAGAAATAAACGAAGAGGAAATGCCATTTATTGGCTACTTCTCTGGGCAAAGTCAGCCCATAATTTTTAATAAAGTCTTTGCCGTTACGCGTGGAGGGGAAACCAGCCTGTAATGAAAGCAGCTTTTCAGCTGTGTCCGTGGCATTGCTTGACCGTCAAACGAACGCTGGGAAGCACGTCCCGTTTCTTCTCTTTGGGGGAACCTTGAAGCTGCGTGATAGTTTCCTGATTTCCCCCTCTCCCCAGCAGCTCTCCTTGCTTTCAGTATGTCTTGCTCCCGGCTCCAAGGAGTGAATTTTAACGCCTCCCCTGCTTCTTCCAGAGATGGCGGATTCCTATCCCTGTAAAGGCGGAAGGAAAACTGCAGGATCTAACAAACCCGCTGCCAGCAAAGAAAGCAGGACAGAGACAAGGATAAACCCCCCGGCAGAGCTGCCCAAGCTCGGTAAGGAACTGGAATTCTGTTTCCGTGGAGGTGGATGGGGCAGAGGGGGTGAGCCCAGGGGTTGGGGGGTGGCTGCAAAACCAAGGGGGTGCGAGCGCATCGGGTCTCGGCGTGCCTCTGCTCCTCGCTTCGACCCACCGGTGGTGGGCCAAAAAAGCTCTGGGAGCTGCAGAGAGCTGGTCCCTGGGATCGGGAGGGATGGAGACACTCTCTCCCTTCCAAGGGGCGTGCGTCTGGCTTAACGAGATGGGTGTCTCGCCGCCTATTTATCGCGTTGGTTAGCGAAGTGTTACATCAAAGGCTGGAAAGGCTTAAATGAGTTGAGACCATCTGCTGCCTCCCGTGTCGCGGCCCCCGGGATGGAGGCTCGGCTCGCGAGCGTACGAGCCCCGGGGGACCCGCTTGCCAAGGGCTGTCACTCTGATGGATAGCTGATTTCTCTATCCAGGGATCTCCAGGCCCAAGGAGATTTTTCTCCTGTCTGTTTATGCCAGGAGGGTCCCCTCTGTGGGCACGGAGAGCTTCTCGCTGCCTTTACCTTGCTAACGGCAGCCCTGGACATGCAGGGTGAGAGTCAGACCTGAGATATATCTCAGACCAAGCACCCAAAATCAGTGGCCTCGTGGGGAAATGTGTGTGCCCTAAACATTTCCCAAAGGCGCCCTAAATGTTTCCCAAATGCCACGTTCCCTTGAGGCGGTTGAAGCCGTAATTGCTGCCAGAGAGCTGTAAGTTATTGCTGGGGGGAATGAACTCCAGCTGTCGGTGGTACGAACATACCTGTGTGCTGGAGAGTGGTTTTTTCCCTGCCCCACATCTTATCAGCACCTTTAAAAGTAGATTCCCCCCCCCCCCCCCCCCTTTTTTTTTTCCCCAGCCCTTCCTTCTGGCACTGTCAGGTTGTCTTTTGTGAGCACCTGCAAATTCCAGGGTTCAGCAGAGCTGGCGGTTGGGGTGTTGGAAGAGGAGAGTGTTTCTGCTCCTCCCGTCCCTGTCCGCGCTGTCCCCAGCCGACAGCTGGTCAGCGAGGGCACTGAGAGGCGGCTGGACTGGGTGTTCTTGGGCGCTTGTTTGGCACAAAACCTCCCCAAAAGTTCTGAAACTTGTGTAGGGTGTGAAAGGGAGAGGAGAGCTGTCACTGAGCCTCTGTGCGAGGCGCAACCTCGGATGCGCTGGGCTCCTGCAGAGAGCTGCCCGGAGGGATGGGGACGTGCTGCTGTGGGATATTTTGAATTTGGGATATTTTGAAGGGTTTGGGAAAGAAAGCAGAAAACGGGGAGAACAACAAGCAGGTAACTGCAGTGTTGTGAGCTTTTGCTGCAGGTCCGATATTAATTGGTGGGTTTTCATAAATACCCACTGCATGGGGTCCCATGATGTGCAAGAAACACAGCTCCGTTTCGCGTGCCGGGTGAGACCCCGGCTTACACGAGCGCGGAGGAAAGACCTGGGCTAAGCGTGCGCTTAGGAGCACTGGAGAAAATACAAAACATAGGGCTGCTGCAGTGCACAGATGTCCTGCACGAGCACTCACCCAGAATTTAGAGATGGAGCCTGCGCTGTTGCTCCAGAACGAGCACGGTTTGGGGCCAGGCATGCAGAACCCTCCCCTCTCCTTAGGGCCACGAGCCGGTTTGGGGTTGGAGCCGGGCAGGCAGGGATCTAAACCGAACGGGTTGTTTTCAGGATAACTCAGAGGCTGCCTCATGGGTGGGAGGGGGGCAGATAAGTGGCTTTCTGAGGACCCTTTTTATAGTCCATATGGGTCACCACCTCCTGCAGACAAGGTCTTCTGGGCTAGAAGGATTCCCAAAGGATTCTACATCCCCAAGGGATGCTTTTATGGGTATCAAAGTGGAGCAAACCAGCTGGCATGACTTCAGGGGATTGGAAATAAATGAGTCAGCTCTCTTGTTTGCTATTTTACCCCTGGCTGCTGGGGTAGAAGGCCTGAAAAGGGAGCGAGTGTGTGGTTTTGGCAGTGCATTTTTAGGTAACTGGTTGGCTTTCTGTTTGATCTTTCTCCTTTGTTCCAAAAAAAAAAAAAAATCCTGGAATGGCTTCTGAGTAAAGCCAGCGCCAGGCTTGGAGCCGAGCTCTGGTTTCTCAGGAGCTGGAAGGTTTGCCAGCTCGGCTTCCAGCCTCTTCTTACCTGATTTTCACCAGAGAAGGGTGTTTTACAGGTTGAGTTGAGATTTTTTTAATCTCGGTTATCCTCTCCTAGCTGTTCTGGGGTTTCCTTTTCAGGGATGTTTTTTACTTGTTTCTGTTGTTGTAGCCAATGGCTTTTATTCACAATCCTGGTCGTTAAGCCCTCCTCAGTCCCAGTTTTCTGTACACGGCATTTCCCGTTGGCCGCTCAACTCTGTCCAGCGCATCTTTGGGTTATGCTGACTCCCAGCATCACTTAAAATTTCAGGTCAGCCCTCAAAATGCAGCTTACGGCCTATTGAGAGCATAGAGCTGTGGGGGGACGGTGCTGGGCGAAGGGAGCGGGGTCTCACCGGGCTCCCAGCCCCGCGGGGTGACTGTGGCGTTCTGCAGATTTATTTCACTAAATATTAGCAAATTAACTGTTAGCATAGTTGAAGGATTTCTTCCAACCCAAATGGCAGGATGGTTTTCCAAAGCAAGCCCTAGCTGTGCAGAAACTGCTCGGTGTAGATGGGAGAAGAGGGGTCGGCAAACTCCAGGAGGAGCAGCCATCTCCTGTGCTGGCATCTGCAGGTGTAGGGGCCGTGCACTGAGCTGCAGGGAAGCTGGCGTTGCTTTCCAAAGGGAAATCTCTGTCCTGGCCAGGACACGGCAGCCCAGAGCCAAGGCAGAGCCCGTGCAGAGTGAGGGAGCCGGCCGGGCAGCAGGATTGCCGGGAGAGCGGCTCCTCCGGCACAGCTTGGCTGGACAGCGGGAGACGTGTGCTGCGTCTGTTTGCAGGAAATGCAACCAGTGACAAAACTGAAGGCAGGAAGAAAGGACGACCCAAGGCTGAGAACCAGGCGCTGAAAGACATCCCTGTAAGACCCCGCGCGCTCTCATCCCCGATGCCCTCCCTGCCTCGCTCCCTCTGACCTGCCCTCCTCATCCTGCTTCACCGCACGCTCCAGCCAGCCCCTTTGTTCCAATAAACCTGCCTTCCCGCTGGTTTAATCAGCACAGCAGCCTTGTCTTGGGCTCGGCAAAATCTTGGCTCCTGAATCCCCTCCCTGTCAGTTCCCAGCATCTTCCAAAAACCTGATGGAGAATGGTACCCCCCTCCAGTCCCCTTCCTGGGGCCATCCTGAGATGAGCTGGGTTCTCTCGCAGCCACATCAGGTTTGGCTAATGATCCGGCAGCACGGGCAAAGCAGTGATTTATTCCCTGCAGAGTTTCGCAGTTTAATTCCGGCACGGTAGCGTGGACAACACGCAGAGCAGTTTGTCATGAGAGCATGGGCATGGGGTGATTTACTCACTAGATGAAATGTGGAGTGATTAAATCACCCGGGCGGCTTCTGTCCTGATTTATTCCCTAGCCTGGGCTGGGAGCGTGCTTGCGCTCTGGGAGGCACGGCAAGGTAAATTCTCGAGAGGAACCATTAGCCTGCAGAGCCTGCAGCTCTGTCCCAGCACCTCTTGTTGCAGGGAGCATCGCTGTGCTGAAACACAGCCCTGGGGTCTCCTCTGCAGCTGTGTGGTGGGAAGGGGTGGACAGGAACGATTGGAGGTCCCATGTGTCCCCCCCAGCCCCCTCGGGATGCACCTGGGTGCGCAATGATCTTTGCTCAGCCATGTCTCTTGTCTCTCCTGGTCCCAGCTCCCCCTGATGAACCAGTGGAAGGATGAATTCAAAGCCCACTCCAGGGTGAAATGTCCCAATTCAGGTTGCTGGCTGGAGTTCCCCAGCATTTATGGCTTGAAGTACCACTACCAGCGCTGCCAAGGGGTAAGGAGACCGCAGGGCTCTGTGTCCTTTCCCGTGCCCAGCTCTTACGCTACCATCTGCAGGGTAAAGCCCCTCTCAGATCTTAAACCCCAGGAAAAGTGTGACAGTAAAACGGGGAGGGCAGAAAAGGGCCAGGGATGGTTTATGAGGTGTGTATGAGAGGGCCTGGGGTCCCTCCAGCTCAGCGTGAGGTCTGGCTGGGGGGAATCACGGATCATTGGTAACCATTTGGAGGGGCAGAAGGGTATTGCACATGCTTTGTGTTGTGCCTGCATCACAAAAAGCCTGTCCCTTTTGTGGTCTGATGTCCGTGCCTGCCTGTCTCTCCCTGCTCCGCACAGGGCGCGATCTCAGAGAAGCTGACGTACTCGTGCTCCTACTGCGAAGCTGCCTTCACCTCCAAAACCCAGCTAGAAAAACATCGACTCTGGAATCACTTGGACCGGCCAGTGCCAACCAGCAAAGCAGAAAACAAAGTGCCGAAGGCCATTGGGAAGAGCAGTGGCAAGAAAAGGTACCAGGCTTTGGCTGGGCTGCGCGGTGGTGGCGTAGGGACGGCTGGGAGAAGGGGAACGCGCCCGCCTCCATTCCCGTGATCTGGGCTGGCGCGGGGGGAGAGGTGTCAGGACATTTGTCTAACAATCCCTCTTTAAACAAGCCCTCTGTGCTTTGCCCTAGAGCTGCTGAGAGTTCAGCTTGCCCCACCATCCATCCCAAACAGGCAAAGACGGAAAAAGCCGTGACGCAGGACCACGCGGAGAATGGCGAGTGCCTGGCGGAGAGCCGGGAGAGCAAGGAGTTTCAGATCGCGGCAGCTGAGGCGATGGCAGCCGCCACCCCCACAGCAAAGTCCTCGAGCGGCAAGGATGCTGTGCAGCAGGGGGGCAGCCAGGCCTCTCTGCAGGAGGAAGACCCTGAGAGGATGAAGCACAGTAAGATTAGAGCCTGAGGCTATGCTGGTTCAGGAGCCCGGAGAGGGGTGTCCCGCGGGATAGGGCTCTGCTCCAGCCAGTGCTGCTGCGAGTGTCTCAATGCATCCAAGCCTTTTTTCAGCATCCTGATAATTTCCCCCCCCCCAATTTCTGGCAACATTGAGTTCCCCTGAGAGATAAAACCAGGTTGCAGGTACAGTGGAGGTATTTCTGTAGGAGCTATAGGTTTGGAAATGGATTGGATTCCCTGAAATGCGTTGCCCATCTGTCCTCACTGAGGGTGGCAGTTGAATCCAGGGTGGATCTGGCACGTGTGTTTTCCTGAAGTATTGGGACGGGGTGAGGAGGCTCAGGCTCTCCGTTACCACCGTGGGGCTGGTGGGCAGCGCTGTGGTTGTCCCCATTGTGGCACGGGTTTACAAAACACAAAAGTGAACCACCAGCAGCCACCTTAGCTGCTGAGGCTGTGGAAGCCACGCAGCTTTTGGCACTAGACAGAGCCATGACTTCCACAGTTTGAACTGGCCTGGGATAGCGTTATTTCCCCTGTTTTTGTGGTGGGGGAAGCAGCATCCTGTTACTGTTTGATGGGGTGGCTGCTTCATTCAACAGCCTTGTATTTCATGGGGGTAAAGGCCTCTTCAAGGTGATCCACTCCCAGGACAGTGTGTGCCCCCCGCCCCTTGCCTTAGAACTGCTGAAGACCCCCCGGCAGTACAGTTATTTGACCAAATCTCTCTCTCTGTTTCTCTCTTTTGAGTCAGGAAGGAAACAGAAAACTCCTAAGAAATTTACGGGGGAGCAGCCATCCATCTCGGGGACATTTGGACTGAAAGGTAATAACAGGGATGACTCTGGTCAGTTGTAGGGTTGTAGCTTCCCCCTGGGGTGTTTCGGGGAAGCCCCTTTCCCAAGAGCCCTCCCTGTGGTGGAGATACATGGGAGCCACCTGGAGCCTGGGGACATGGTGCTGGAGGAGCTGGTGCCTTTTGCCATGAGCATCAAGGGAATGAAAGGCAGCAGCAGAGCTGTTAGCAGCCCTGCCTGCTCTGCTCCAGAGCCTGCTGCTGGGAAATGAGTGAGGAGAAGAAAGGACCTGGGAGTGTCCAGCCCATAACACAAGAGTAACAAGCTGCTGACACCAGCAAAACATGAGAAACATCTCATCATCATCATCATCATCGCATCATCCCGGGATTTCGCAGTGTTTTCAGTGGCATTGAGGAGGATTTCTGCTGCGTAGAAAGGCTGGGTGACGCATCCGTCCTTCAGACATTGTCTCTAATGCGGGTCGCCCACATTCAAGATGAATTCAAGGGGGAAGAGACGTGTTACCGGGATGTTTTCTGAGAGGAGGCTCAGAAGTTGGCTGCTTCAGCCTGACAAAGCAAGAGCGAGTGGGCCTGTGGTCGTGCTCCGTAAGTACACGCAGATGGGCTGGAGGAGAGGGAGGAAACCTGGAGCATCCCTGGCACGAGAGCAGCCGTGAAGTATGTTCAATCAGGGAAATAAAAAGCGGGTTTCCAGGCACTGCAGGAGGCAACACCTTCCAGTACAACAGGCACTTGGGGAAGAGGCACTTTGAAGGAATTAAACACTTACTGAAGAGCAGCCTGGATGTGATCTCTGCAATTTCCTTTCCCCTGGCTCCTGGAAAGTCTGGGGTTGTTTCCCTTAACATCCCCACAGAGGCGCTGCCATAGACTGAAACATCGGCTCCTCCAGAAGAAGCTGGTCCCAGCAGTGACCCACTGCCTCAAATCCAGGGTGAAGATGGGGAGGCGTTTGCCTGCGTCCCCCAGGTTCAGCGCAGCAGTTCGCTCCCCAAAGACAAGGGTGCTGCCCATGCAGCTGTGCAGGGATGAGGCACAGAGGAGATGGGAGCGTTGTTGTGTTTGGGAGAAGCTTGCTGAGAGCCTGGTGCTCTGCCTGCTCAGAGCCCTCCTTCAAGTTCTCTGCTTTGCAGGCGGGTGTGGTGACAGTCACCAGCAACCCAGGGGGGCTGTGCCAGGCTTCCTCTTGCCCTGTTACCTGGTCACCCCTCCTCTCCCTCATAGTTCATAAATTCTCTGAGTTGGGGGAAATTCTGTTTACAAACCACCACAAGCTGTTATGATTTTTCTTGTCATAATGATGGACCTCCACATACAGCCCTGACAGACCTACAGCCAGCTCAGTGTCCCTGGCTCAGAGGTAGAGATATTTTCCCCCACTAAATACAAGTTAGTCTGAGGGTATTAAAGTACTGAATAAAAATCCTCTCTCTCCAGGTCTCGTCAAAGCAGAGGATAAGGCGAAAGCCCATCGAGCCAAGAAGCTGGAGGGGAGCACCAACATGGAGGAGCTGAAAAAGAAACCTCCAGGAGCTGGCGTGAAGAAGGAGGTGGCTGTACACCCACCAGCAGGTGAGCCTGGTGCAGGTAGAGCCTGGGCAGCAGCTCCCTGTATGGTTTAGCTTCTTATCCGCTCAGTCCCATGCTCTGCTCGGAGCCTGCGCGGTCCCCACCATCACGCCGTGGTCCCCACCTTCACTTGTGGTCCCCACACACCTCCCAGCCCAGTGAGCTGTTTGCTGGGTGAGTTTTCCAGCAGATTTGTGAGCAAAAGCAGCCCAAAATCAGAGGCTGCTGCCCTTGCGAGGTTTAGCACAGATGTGGGACAGCCACTGCTCCTATAATATTGGTGCCGCCACAGATGACATCCCGAAAGGTTACTCTGCCTTTGCCGGGGCAAACTGCTGCAAGTGTCGGGAGCTGATAGTCAAATCCTGGTTCCACCTTTGCTTCACTGTGACCGCAGTTCGGGTCAGTGTCTGGCATGATGGCGTTTTTCTAACATTGTCTCCATGAATGATGCCAGTGCGTAACTTTGGGTGTGATTATGTCTTCCTCAAGCCTCCGAGGTGCAGCCTACACCCTAACGCAGGTTGCTGACTTTCCCTGGGAGCTCTGACAGCAGGAGGAAGGCAGGATGTGCAAGATAAACACAGCTGCAATGCCTTGCACTGCTTTCAAATCCAAATAAACGACTCTCTGATCTCACAGCCGTGCAAAAGCATCCAAATAAACAGACTTGGCGGATTGTATTCAGACAGGGCTTCCCTTGCTGGAAGCCCAGCGTTGTTCTGCTGAGAACGCGGTGTGAACTCTGCACCTGGGAGCAGGTTTTGGCCCCCGAGTGTCTCTTACTTTGGGTGTTTTTAAGCCGGTCACAGCCATTCAAATAAACAGCTGCCTGGAAGCTAGCACTCCCCTAGCTGTCTGTGTCTCTGCCGGGAAGAGGAGTGCCAGGGAAGCTTTCCAGGCACACATCCGGATGGAGCCCAGACACTCACCTTTGTTTCACTCCCGCTAATTGTTGTGTTTGGCAGGGGGGAGTTATTCCAGGCAGGGTAAGATCAGGTGGCCGGGAGCATCATCATGTTTTAACTCCTGGTGTGCAGCATACCGGCGGGGTTGGGGAGGTGAACCTCCTTTTCCGCAAGAAATACCGGCAGGTCGGGTAACTCCACGTAAAGTGCCCCAGTGACAGTTTACTGAGGCAGCTGCAGGAGGTCTGGGGCAGGCAGAGCTGCAGGTGCCTGCGGAGTTTGTGCCTGGCTTGGCCCGCACCTGGGAGGGTATTTCCCATTTTTTAGCATCAGGAGCTTTTCCCAGCTCAGTGCTTTTTCAAAGTAGTAAATCCGAGCTTATGACAGCGCTGTCCTCTGCTGGGCAGCCCGGGCAGGTTGCTGTCTGTGGCTGGCTGACCTCTCTCCTCTCCCTCGCCAGCAAACCCCGAGGACCAGTGGCAGCGAGAGATCAGTGAGAAGGGAGAAGTCTCCTGTCCAACCTGCAGCGTTATAACCAGGAAAACTATCGTGGGACTCAAAAAGCACATGGATGTCTGCCAGAAGGTAACGGCTTGCCTTCTTCAATCACTCCCATATGGATTTTGGAGAGGAATAGACACATACATGTGCCGTTCATAAATATCTGTTGGTGTTCCTAAAGCCAGTTCTGAGGCTGGGTTTGATAGAGTGCTTGTTAGTCATCTGCAGAGAGTTGGCTGCCTCGCTTCGATTCACATTCAGAGAGGGATCTGGGCACCTATTTCGCAGCAATTCTGAATCCCTTTGTGGTCTGGGCCCTTTGCCCTGGTGTCTCCAGCAGAGTCGGGTATTTCTAGTAGCTAAACGAATAGTTTTAAGGCTGGAAAGTCTGTTGGGGTTGTCTCTAATCTGGCCTCCTCCAGACTCCTGGCTGTGGGATTTCGCTGTGTGCCATGCCTCGCATCAGGCCAGATAAATTGTGGCTGAATGAGAGCACGTCTCGGGGAGACACTGAGCTTGGATGTGCTTGGGCAGGCTGTCGAGACCCAGGAGTTCAGTAATAGCGCAGTGAAAAATGGCCTCTCTGCCACACCGCCATCCATCAGAGCACAGGATTACGTCTTCATCCGTCACCTGGTGCGGAGCCATCGCCACAGAAAGCCAACGCGGGATCGATGCCTCCCGCTTTGAAAATATGTGGCTCGGCTTTGATTCCACATTCATTTTCTGTAAATGCCTCCTCAGCCTTCGCCTCGCTATTTATATAGCAGTGGGAGGCTACTCTCCCTTTCAAACCCCGTCCTATATCAATGCCAGGCAGAACCCTCCCTCCTCTGACGTCCTCCTGGCTTCAGCGGAGCGGGGATCTTGGCCACTGCTTATATCTCCGGCACTTTGGAGCATCTCCCAGGCCAGGCCGGCTCCACGCGGGCTGCACGGCCAGCCGGCTGCTGAGCGTGACTGCCAGAGCAGTCAGCCCTGTCCTCCCCGCTGTCCATAGGTGGTGGGTGTTCAGACGAGGAATTGGGGCTCCAGCCCTTGAGACGGTGTTTTGTCACCTTTCCCAGGAGGCACGGGGCTGGCTGTGCTGCTCCAGGGGCTGGGGCGCTTTGCAGCATCCCTGCCAGAGCAGGCTGTGGCCCTGGGAAGACAGTCCCCAAGTCCTGTGTGTGACCACAGGTCCAGCTCTCAGCGTTTGATCTCAGATGATCCTTAGCGAGGCCTCACTGCTGTGGTCACATGCTGTCCCCATCAGAAGTGACACTGCAGTGCAGGCACCCTTCCAGCCAATAGTTGAACTATGGACAACGGAGAGGATATGCAGGCTCCCCAAACTCTTGTAGAACAACAGAAATGGGTTCCTCCATTCCTAGCTTGTCTGCCCTGTTCCCTTCGGTTTTGGAAAGGAAATAAGGGCTGGGGGTGGCTGCAAGATGCTTGGCCCAGAGGAGAGGAGGGCAGGTACGTCCTGCCAGTGTCCTGGGTGGGGGGGCTTGTTGGGATGTGGACACGGCACGTTCTTCAGTGCTGAGCAGAGGAGTAAACCCCAAACTGGCTGGTGCTCGCGTCTGACGAGTCAAGGAGCTTTTCACAGCCGTCTTTTTAGGATCAAGCGCTTGGGTCTGGAACACGATTAACTGATGGGAGCACAGGTATAAGTGAGCCTTTCCCAGCGGGCTGCAGTGGGTATATTCTCCATTTCCCCAGAGCTCCAGGATGAGGAGGGATTTGCAGCTCCATCCTCATTCCCTCCAGCTTCTAGGCCAGGCTTGAAGGAAGGGGAGGTGGTGAAGGTGGAGCATCAGCCAGGCAGGAGGAGCAGGAGCGGCCACAGCTGTGCAGGACCAGACATCCTGTCTCCTGGTGCCCGGAGCGTTCACCTCCTGAGTCAATAGATCCTGGCACCTGCCCCAGCAGAAGTCGTGATCTGCTTGCTCACTTTGCGAGTTCCCCTGTACGTTGGTGTGTGCATTTAATGCACCTCCTTCGTCACTCAGGCAGACAGCTGGGGTCGAACAGCTGAGCAGTATGAGATGGGAAGCATTCTGCTGTGATCGTGTCCAGCAGTGTCCTAATTTCAAACAGCCCAGACACCCAGAAAGCAGATCGTACGCCAGCATCTGCTGTAGTTACTAGGGCTGCAGAGCTCAGTCCGCTAACATGCTGGTAGATCAAAGCGTCTTCTCTTTCCTAACCCTTTAACAGGAAGACTAAGACACCAGGTCCAGATGTTTCCAGCCAGTGGGGCTTTAAATCTACATCCAAAAAGGAATGTTTTCCAAAAATTAGGGCATGTGGGTTTGATAACAGTATCCAGGACAACAGAGAGAAAACTCCCGAGCTGCAGGCTGGGGTTGGGATGGGGGACAGGGACGCTGCTGGGTCCCACCGCTGGGTACTGGTCCAGCAACAGCTATGCATGGAGGAGCAGCAGCAGCCCTTGGGAAGTGAACAGTGGACTGCGGCCTCCACAGTGACTTGCCTTTAATTCCTTCAGCTGCAGGACGCCTTGAAGTGTCAGCACTGCAAAAAGCAGTTCAAGTCCAAAGCTGGGCTGAATTACCACACCATGGCTGAACACGTCAGCAAGGTAAGAGCGCTGGGCTGCTCTCGTCTCGCGCCTCGTTTCTCGATGCAGGTGCAGAAGATGAAGCAATTGGTGGTCTGCTTTCCATTGTCTTTGCAAAGGAGGAATTCCCACCACTATCTTTGCAGTGTTTCAAATGCTGCTCCTTCCATAGGGTGGCCTTCCCTCTCCCCTGCGCAGCAAAGCCGTTCCTCCCGGGCAGCTAGTTAGGCTTGTGTTGGTCCTGGGGAGTAGGCAAAGGACTGAAAAAATAAAACAGGATTTCCAATCCCAGAATGGGGGAACATTCAGTGAGTTCGGTGAGGTGGATTTTGAGTGGCAAAGCTCTGCCTGCAAATCACGGACCAATGGGTTCTGCCTTGCACAGATCGCAAAACCCAGTCTGTAGCGCTCCACCGTGCATGTGAGAAGTAGCCATGAAATTTTTATCATCAATGAAATCTGTCAGGCACCAATTTAGATGCTGTTCTTAAAAATCTGGTCATGTACGTCCCTGACATACCAGAGCAAGGCATAACCTCCTTTCTCCGTGGCCTGTGCTTGCCGGTTGTGACTTGTCTTTTTGCTATGCGTTAACCTCCTGCTCTTCACTCTGGCTGGTGAATCCTCCGTGCAGGAGCTGCTCCTGGGTTCCTCAGCCGGCCCTTTGGGTGCAAACGCAGGCAAGGCAGGAGCAGATCTGGCAGGTAGCGGCAAGGTGTTGGCATGCGGGAAAGCAGTGGGAGATGCAGCTCTTCTAACAAGAGATTTCCCCTGGCCGAGGGCAGCTGCTGCGAGGCAGAGTTTTACCACCCACTCCTGCACAGAGGGCACGAGTAAATGGTTGACTCTGTCACTTCTGTTAATTCCTTGTTTCCAGCCTGTTCCTGTGGAAACCGCTGGACTTGGTGAACAGGAAGAGCGGGAAAGGCTGAGGAAAGTGCTAAAGCAGATGGGAAAACTGAAATGCCCCAATGAGGTACGAGAACGGTGCCTGTTTCTCGTTCTGTGGGAAGGTGGAAGGAGTGAGTCCCCATGCAGGTGCTCTCCAGGCGTCCCTTGGCATGCTCTTGACTTTTCCGCCTTTTCCTCTGGACGTGTTCCTCCCTGGAGCGATGCCACCCCGACTGTTTCGATATGGGTGCATGGAGCCCCAGCTGTCCCTGACCTTCCCCTTCCCTCCCTCCCTGCAGGGCTGCGTGGCCAACTTCTCCAGCCTGATGGGCTACCAGTACCACCAGAAGCGGTGTGGGAAGCAGCTCGCCGAGGCCGACAAGCCTGTCTTTAGCTGTCCACACTGCGGCAAGAAGTACAAATCCAAGGCCGGCCACGACTACCACGTGCGGTCAGAACACACGGCCTCAGTGAGCCCCCCAGACGCCTCCGCAGCCCAGGGAGCGGGGCCATCCCCCCCCGAGGGTGACTGCAGAGCCGCAGAGCCTGTGGGCAGGACAGAGCCGGGCAAGGCAGGTGCAGACATCGGACCGATGTTATTTTCTCCCTCACGTCATCGTGCGCGCGTTGTACCATGCTGTGGCCGGAGGGGAATGGCCTAGAGACCCTTCCACCCCTCCAAAAAAGCAGAGAGCTGCATTTATGGGAGCAGAGTGGCCAGCAGCGTTCCCCTTCCCTGCTGCCTGTGGGTCTGTGCTCCAGCCCACCCTGCATCTGTGATCTGCAGGGAAAAAAAACAGAGCTCAGACCTCTCCCTCGACAGCAAGCACCGGCTGCTCGCCAGTGCTGGGGTGGCAGGATCCATCCCTGGGGAGCGTCCTTTTCTGTTCTGTAGATCCCTACTGACCATGCATCCAAGGCTAATAACTCCCTAACTGCAATAAACGGAGACGTTTATACACGTGGGAGTGCAAAAGGAGGCAGTCAGCCCAATGCGTGGCTGGCTGCTCGGCTGCAGGAGGAGGCGGGGTGCTCCCCTTGTCCCTGTGCTCGGTGCAGAGGCACGCTGCTGTCTCTGCAGCCCCTCACCTGCACAAAGCAGGACCCCAGCATCCCCATCCCGGGGCCGGAGAGCTCGCCTCTTCTCCCCTCGTCACACCCTTCCTAACTCTGTCTTTATTGCAGCCTCCGGAGGAGCCAGAGGTGAAGCCGGAGCCTGGCCCCGTAGAAGATTTCGAAAGGACCCCGAGTGGCCGCATCCGTCGGACGTCGGCCCAAGTAGCCGTCTTCCACCTTCAGGAGATAGCGGAGGACGAGCTCGCCAAGGATTGGACCAAGCGGAGGATGAAGGATGACCTGGTGCCTGAAACAAAGCGGGTGAGAAGCCTGTATTTCTCCTTTTTCGTGCGATACAGAGATCCTGGGATGCCAGCATGGCCCCATCTGGCTGAGGGCTCCCGTGTCTCGTTTTCTGTGTGGTAAATGGATTATCTGTGATGGCAAATTTCTTACTCAAGAGCCCACCTGGTCCAGGCTGAGCTCCAGTGGTCTGGAGGCTCCCTACAAGCCTGGCAGGAGGCAGCTTTGCCTTTTCCACTGCTGGCACCCAGATCTAAGTGGAGCAAAAGGTGATGCTTTACGGGCAGTGGAGAGGTCACGCCGTGGAGGGAGGTCTGTTCTGGTCTGTGGTCAGCGGTGGGGTTGGGGCGGGCAGCCAAGAGAAGCACATGAAGAGAGCGGAGGTCGGATTTAAAATGAATCTGCCATGGACTGTCAGAGAGTAAGGATGCCTCAGGTGGAATTTCCTCCCTCTTTGGCTCTTCCTTAATTTCTGGGAGACGCTTCCCCTGGAGGTTAAGGGCCTGCAGCATCGCCAGAGCCGTGCTTGCTGCAAGCAGAGAGAGCCGGAGTGTGGAGGAAGGGCTGAGCCCTGCAGTCCCCAGCAGCGATGCACGCGTGGTCTGGTGCTGCGGGATCTGTGCAGCGAAGGTTGGTGCCCTGATAGTTCTGAGCTTCGTGGAGGCGTTGGAGTAACACATTAAATCAAACGTCGCTGCTGGCTGTGGGAGGAGGCGATTGCTGGGAGTGTCCCCGAGCTGAAATTCCCTCCAGGAATGCTCCTTCTGGACTCTAAATGGAGTGAAGCAGCAGCAAGAAGTAAACCTTTTGAGTGTAAAAGGAAAAAAAGAGAGGGAGCCAGAGTTTTTAATCCTGTTTTTAACCCTGCACAAGCTGCAGCCTGTTTGCTGAGCAAGGAGCTTTGCAGTGAGGTGCCAGGTCTTTTCCTTGCTCTGAGCACTTGTGTGTCTCTTGTCCAACACTTCGAAATTCACCCTGGGCAGGACATTGAGCTCGTTGCAAAGGTGGGAGTGAGGGGCAGAGGGCAGCAGGTTAATGATTTGCTGCAGCAGGAGAGCGTGGTGATGCCTCTACCATGAGCTTGCAGAGCACAGGACAGCCCCAGCCCGAGGGACCTGCCTTAAGCCAGGAAAACAGCCCCAATCCCAGTGCCAGCCTGCAGAAGCAACACAGCTCACCCCAGGAAAATGGGCAGCAGAAGAGCAGAACTTCAGCCAAAATGCCCTCCTAGTGTCCTGCACCATCCTGGCACGTGTGTGCTCTCGGGAGAACCACCACCATCATCCTGGAGAGAACTGGAGGAGCTCAGCCTGGCTCAGCACCCAGTGGGGCAGGTGAAAAACCAGCACACAAACCAACCAGCATCATCTTAACCCCCCCCCCAGCATTGCAGCGAGGCGGCCAGCACAGATGGGGATCCAGCCACAGTGCTGCCGTCTGCCTTGGAGCAGAGCTGGGGGCGTAGGGTCAGGTCTGGTGGCAAAGTTTTTATTTCCCCCAACGCCTGGTGTTGTCGTTGTTTTTCCAGATGACTTCAGCTGCAATGCGTTTATAACATAAAAAAAAAAATCAAGCCCAAAGTAGCTGTTTCATTTCAAATACGGTGGGAGGAGAGGTGTGGTGCTCTCTTCTCCTCCCTCCAGCCTCAGCACCTGCATTCCTCTTTCCTCCCTGAGTTGCTCCCCTTACTCCTGACTCTGGGTGTTTGCTGTTGGAGTTGAGGGAGCAGCCGGGAGCCCCAGGCCTGGACAAGGGGCCCATGTGCAAGCTGACATGCAAAGGCGCCGTGAAGGTCTCAGCCGCTGGTGTAGCTGCTCTGTGAAATGCTGTTTGTGGCGGTGGTTCTTCTTCTGAGACATTTCTCGTGTTTGGAGACTGATTGTTTAGGTTGAATTGAGCGCCATCTCGGCACTAAGAAACAGAGAGAATTGCTGTGAGGCTGGTGGAAGCAGGTTGGTGTTGAAGACGAGCAAAGGGGGAGCTGGACCAGCTCCCAGGTGGCAAAACAAAGCTCTTGGGCTGGGGGGGTCGGGACCTGCAGCCCTGCCTGGGCAGCTCTCCCTGCTGTGTGTCACAGATGGACTTCAGAGGAGGTCAGTGCCGTGGGCGAACACGTGTGTAGCTGTGAGTGTGCCCACGACAGCAGTGGCTGTCGTGTTCCCTTGACAACACTCTAAGATATAATCTGTTCGGTCTATGACATTTTTTCTCAACGAGCGGTGCTGGGAGGAGGCAGGAGGAGGCTGACTCCAGCACACTGTGCTGCTCAGCTGAGCAGCGTCTTACACCGCTCAGGACTGCTCGACGCTTACAAGTTGCTTCAGTTCAGGGTGTGGAAAAAACCTCCCGACTGCAAGCGACTCGAACATGCCAGCAAGCACCCAATTTGACCCCGTTACAGCCCCCAAATACCCCTGCTCTCGGAACTGGCTTCAGCCCAGCTCACAGGAGAGCTCGGTGGCGGGTCCAGCCCCAAGCAGTGCGGGAGGCTCAGTGGACTGGGCAGCGTCCCCATGTCCCCGTGCCACCGCCCCAGTGCTCCTGCTGAGTGCACGTGGTGGCCACCCCTCTGCTGGAGCTGACAGCGTGGAGCTGCTGGAGCAGCAGAAGGACAAACGCCAGTTAATGGTGACCAGGGCAGTGCCGTGCCACCACCTCTTCTTCCCACGGGCCATATCCAGCTGCTGGGAGTGTGCTGCGGGTCCCCTTGCTGGCTTGGACCCAGAGAGAGGTGGGATGTCGGGGATGAGTGGCCGAATACAGCTGCTCCTGCACCATCTCAGCAAGACGTGGGGATTTCCAGAGTCCTGGAGGGATGGATGCTATCCAGCTCTGGTCTGGAACCAGTGATGGATGGATGCACCCAGACTTCATCTCCAAGCTCTCCAGTTACCCATCGTGGTCGCAGCAGTCATCATCGATTTTGAAGGAGCTGATGAAGAAAGCCACCCCTCCTCTCCATCCTTTCTCCAGCCAGCAAAGCTTTTTCCCAGGGGAAGGCAAGCAGCTCCTCAGCAAGCCGATGGGACGTGGGGGTTTGCAACCCCCCAGCAGTCCCTGCGCCGTGGCCTGCCATCGTGGCAGCCGCTCCCAGCCAGGGAGAGGGACTTTGGGTTTGGATCCCGTTGGTGGCCCGCAGTGGGATGCATTTGCCTTTCCCCGGGAGGACGGATTCCTTCGCACCAAAGCAATGGCATTAGAATAAACGATTGCTGCTCGATCCCAGGCCCTGCGCTGCCTTCATTCTGCACTAACCAAATCCAGCATTTCTAAATATACACTGGAGCCTTATTTTCTCGCTCCGATCTTTATTTGCCTCTGGATAAGCTGAAACAGATGGGGTGTTTCACAAAGGCCGCTTGCTGGGGATGTCAGATGGGGAAGAGCAAACCCCTGCAGCTTTTCTGGGAAAAAATCCCCTTTCCAGAAGCTCCGTGAAGACGATGCTGATCCTCCGACCCTCCTCTGGTCTTCGCTGGGGTCATCGCCTGCCCATGAGCAGCCTCAGGACGGGCGCAGAAGGAGCGAGAGGCCAGCAGGTTACCAGCGTGGTGGTGAACTCCGGGGTCTCAGGGGGAGTGATGCCCTTGCCCATTTTGGAAGCTGGATTGCAAGAAACAGCCTCCTTGAACAGAGGGGAGAGGCATCTAAGATGCAAGAGGGGAGAAAACGCTGTGGAAATCCCACAGGTTCATGGTGTGATGCTTTCCCAGTGGAGCTCAAGGTGGGGGGGGTTGTTTCAAGGTGCCGCGAGCTCCGTGCCGGAGGTGGTGGTGGTCTCTGGCAGCCCCTGTGCCGTACAGGGGAGGATGCAGGGCTTGTCTGTGTCCATGGGGTGCAAAGGCACCCCCTTTGCCTCCTCCCCACAGCTCGGGGTCTGGGTGTTGCTGCAGGGCTGGGGGCAGCTGTGGAGGCTGCTCATCCCCCCGGAGGCCGGGTGCTGCATGGGGCGGTGATGAGGGTCCAGAGTGAAGAGCTGCCGTTCGTAAAGCTAAAGGGGAAAAGTCATCTCCAGGCTTGAGTTTTTAAGAAAACCCCATCCTGGAACCAGGATAAATTCCAGAGCAGAAGAGCCTGGCTCGGGTTTGTCCCCCAAAACAATGGCCCCGTGATCCGGGTGGGAGCCAGGCTGAGCCCTGCGGACTCGTGTCACTGGTGGGACAAACCGGATCCCAGCTCCGGCTGCGAGCCCAGAGCTTAGCAGGGCCGAGTCCTTCCTTCCTTCCCTTCCTCGGTGCGACCCAGCTGCCCGGAGCCACGTATGGGACCCGGCTGCCGGCCAGCACCCCGGGCGTGTGTTGGCTTCGCCTCCCGGACGGCATCAGCTGCGGTTTCCGCGGGGCGATGGGAGAGCCGTGCCTCGCGCTCGGGACCTCGCTACGGCTTCCAGGGGAGTTTGTTGGCCGGGGCCGAGGCAGCCTGCATGGTTCTCATTTACTGCAATATATTTTTGGGGAAGGGGAGAGCTGGCTAGGGAGCAGAGAGGGTTGAAATATGAAAGTTTAATTAAATAAAACCGTCAGTCAAAGAAAACAAGCCTTCCCACCCCAGCATCCTTCGACTGTTCAGAAGAGATGGGCTGCGGCCAAAACCAGTTGTAGGCTTTTAATGATTTGGCCATGAAGATTTTCACTTACAGGCTGTTTGAGGGAAATAAATGGAAAAAAAAATATTCCATGCCTGGGGCTCCCTCTTAATAGAGACATAAAGATGACTTTGACATTCCCAGAACCGCAGCGCCCCGGGAAGACATGGGATTTGCATGTTATTGTGCAGGGCTGTTGGAGGAGAGCGGGGAGGGATTTTTCTGTGGAGTGGGAAGTCGGAGCAGCAAAGTCTACATCTCTGAACATCCCCCCTCGTCTCTTCCCTGGGGACGCGCAGAGGGAGAGGTTGTTGCTGGGGCTGTGTGCGGTTACCGTTAATGTTTGCTCATTCATGGGATTGATTGGGTTTTAATTAAGGAGGCCGTTTGGCATCCCAGCTCTCAGTATCAATGACAGAAAGGGACTCCTGTGTTCTCCCCCGGAGGTGGCATTGCCTTCCCCGGGCGGAGGACCAAGCGGTTGGTAGATGCACCATCCCAGTGCTTCAAAGCGTTCTGCTGGCATCTCCCCCGGCCGCAAAGCACGACAGAATAGCAGCACGCTGGGGCTCGGGGGAGTTTTCCACATCCGTCCTTACCAGCGTTCACAGCGTCGTTTCGCAAGGCCCTTTGCCCCTGCCGCTCGCATGGAGCCCAGCTCTCCCTGAGCATCCTTCTCCTCCGGCCGTGCTGCGGCGGGGGCCACGGGGGCTCCTGGGTTGCTTAAATACGTGTGGAAACGAGTGGCTGGTGTCTGAGCCCTCGGTGGGAGCTCCCCTTTGCAGGGTGGTTTGGGATAACCCTGTTCTGGGGAGCTGGACAACAGTGTTCTGCAGCTTTATCGGCACCTTCAGGAAAATTCCCGGCTGGAAAAGAAATCCAGGAGCCACCTCTCTGCCGTATCGCAACCGTGAGCTCCAGGTCCTAGGGGCACATTTCAGAAACAGGTTTGCACCCTCTGCAAGCGCTGTCTGTCCGTGCACCCTCCCTGGCCAGCACTGTTGTGTCCGTGCAGCCGTGCCCCGTGCTGGGAGATGGCCGCGGAGAGCAGCGTGTGCTGGGGTACCCGCGCCCGTGGGGTGCCATCTGCCACCCCACCCGGCCCTGCTCCCGCTCGGTGCAAATCTGGGGCTTGGGACACAAGTGACATCCCTCAGAGCTCCCTAGGTTGGGCTGGGTGCAGCGGGCAGGCAGCTGGGATTGCAGACAGAGCAGCCCCGTGGACCCCGGCGTGGTGACAGCGGCAGGGACCAGCCCCGCAGGTAGGACCGAGCGTGGCGGTTGGGAGGCACCGAGGTGCCGCCGCTGCCGTTGCTTGTGCTGATCATGCAGCAACGGAGCTGGGAAGGCCGGCTCGCTCTGCTAAACCTCAAAGTCGTTAATAAAGCGGTAATTAAAAGCACTTGGAAAGAGCCGCGCTGCCAGGAGGAGAGGCAGAGGCACCAGAGCCCTTCATTGTTCCGTGGCTGTGCCCATTCATGGGGGGAAGGCAGCCGCGGAGGCTCTTGGCGTCCGTCCCCGCTGCCCGCCGCGCTGGGTTGTTTATTCTCCCGGTTATGAAACGTGGCAGGAGGGACGCTCCGATGCGATGCGCCGAGAACGCCGGGTCTGGGCCTGGCGCCGTGGTGGGGCACGGACACGGGAGTGGGAGCAGGAGTGTCCCCTCTCCTGTTTGCCAGCACCGCGTGGAGGTGGCTGTGGCACCGGGGGCTCCTCGCCCGGCTGTCACCTCGCCGGTGGCACTGCAGCAGGCAGAGCCACCCCCCTGCTGCACCGTGCCCAGGGGGGAGACGGCATCTCTGGGGGAAGCCTCCCAACTAGTTTTAGTTCCGATTCATTTCTCCTGGGGAAAGAAAATCCCATGTGAGGAGCGAGGACTCCACCAGGGACCGGACTGGTGTGTGCCGCTCTGCTAATCCTCTTCTATTGTTTGCAGCTCAATTACACCCGACCCGGGCTTCCAAAGCTCAATCCCAGGCTGCTGGAAAACTGGAAGAACGAAGTGAAGGAGAAAGGCCACATCAACTGTCCCAACAACGTAAGGAGTGGCTCTGTTCTTCTCTGGGCTGGCTGGTCTCGCTCTGCAGGAGGAGGAGGCAGTGCTTGGGGCAGAAACCCACCAAAACCAGGTTTTTTGGTGAAGCTGGCGGTGATGCTCAGGCTCTCGTTTCACCTCCTCTCCCTGGGGTTGCTGCCATGCCTGCTTGAAGTGTGTCCCGCTTTTGGGACCCACCTGCTGTGCTCGAGCCACCGGGTTTGGGGACCGGGCCACCCTCTCCCCAGTGTCCTTGATCCAGCAGTGCCCAGCTGGGGCTTTGGAGCTGCGGTTGAGAAGCTCCTGGGATCCGGACAGGGCAAAGGCTGCGTGCTCGGGAGCCTTTTTATGCAGCAAACCTGCTTTTCCCAGCGTAAAGCCGGGGCTGAGCCGTTTCTTTTTAAAGTCCTGGGACGGGCAGAGGCCTCAGGGCCATGGTTCGTGTGCCTCCTCTTGCTGTCAAACAGCCTTGGCCGGAGCTGGCAGGGAGGTGAACTCCACCCTGGCCGGGCCGTTGATTTATCATCTGAAACAAAGCCCTGCTAATGGGAGATTTGAGCGGGGCTGTTACCGCAGGGCCGGGAGACACGCTGGCTAATTAATGTCATACGCAGGCGCTTTGAAACGGCATTGCTCACAAACTGGTCATGCCGCTGCCCGGGTGATTTCTCTTCTCCGTTAAGCATCTGCTGTGGCTCCAAGAACTCCCGTAGCCCAGCAGGACCTCCCGACTGCTCACAAACGTACGTTTTCCACGGAGACATCGAGGGGAGACGTTTCTCAGCCCGTGGCGGAGCGATGCGGCCACATGACTCTCATTAGCACTAATAGGAAACGTGTGACCCGAGCCCTGGGCGTCTCGCGGAGCATTAACCTCACGCTGCTCAGCCCGGACCGGTGGCCTCACTGGCTCAGTGGGCTCCTGGCCCTGGTGCGGGGGATGGCACGGGGACGAGGGGGGATCGTAGCAAACCCTGTTTTATTTCTTCCCGCAGTGCTGTGAAGCCATTTACTCCAGCGTCTCGGGGCTGAAAGCTCACCTGGCCAACTGCAACAAGGTAGGTTCCTCCTTTACCACCTCGGCTCAGGGCTGGGGTCGGTTTTTGGTTTTCTTTCCCCCCCTGGGTCATTGGGAATCAAGAGGCCAAGGGACAACGGCACAGGTTAAAGAATTGTGGCTGCTGGGAGAGCTGGCTGAGCAATGCCACTGCCCAGTGAGTTGTCACCACTCTGCCTGTTGTCACACTATCCTGGTCTGGCTGCTCACCCTCAGCACCGTCGTCTTGGTCGGGATCAAACCCACAGCTGCGGGTAGATGGAGGCAGAGAGGCTCGAGCTGAGCAGATGTGACAGAGGGGATTTAGCTTCTGCTCCAGCCTTGGAGGAGAGGTCTTGCACGTGTCTCACCCGAGAACCAGACCTCTGACGCACCGAGTGCCTTGGAGATGGGGCAGCAGGAGCAAGCCCTGCCTCGCATCCCCCACCTCAGCGTCCCCCCACAGCAGCCCAGCTCGGTTCCTGCAGCCCCCAGGTCATCCATGAGCCCTCGGCTCCCCAGCATGACCAGCCCTTGCAGCCACCACAGGAGAGGGATCGGGAGCTCAGCGTAGGTCCCTGAAATTGGAACGAAGAGCTGGTAAAGCTTTATACCCTGAAACATTTCCAGCTGCAGCTTCCATTGAATAGAGCTTCTAGGAGGCAGCTCCAATCCCTACCCCGTGGTTATTAAAAACACAAACTCCCGTGCTCCTCCAGCGCTAGCTGGAACATCAACCCCTAATGAGATCATTTAGAAAATGGGCTGCGGGGATCCGGCAGAAGCAGCTGGATTTATGCAGGATAAAAGCACAAACACAGGAGACTGGGGCAGTTCCTCTGCTAGCCTGCAGCACCGGGCAGCCCACCAGCAAACGCTCTCTGAGGGAAAATGGAGCGGTTTTCTGGCTGGTACCGTGCACAGAATGAAGCCAGGCCTTTGGACGAGCGTTTTCTTTAACCACAGAGCTACATCCTCCGGGTCTGGCAAGTCCGGCACAGCCAGGACGGGCACTGGGGGTTGATACTGGGGGAATTTGCTCCTTCGTGTCCCCCAGGCACTGGTGTCAGCAGGACTCCTGCCCTTGCAGAGGATTTGCAGTGGATACGCACGCCACCAAATCTGGTGTAAATCCCAGCCCCTCCAGAGGTGGCCTGTGATTTCTGCTGTAAAATCCTGCAGAATTGGTTGAAACACATCAAGCCTTACCCGGAGCAGAGGATGCTCCCAGGCAGCAGCCCGTCCTCAGCAGGGATTGATGCACCGAGATGATTTTTGCACGAGTATTTCTGAAGCCAGCCAGCGGCAGGGCCAGGCTTGCCTGCGTCCTGCCTGTCCCTGGGATGGAAGACGTGTCTTAACTCCAGATTTACAGCAAGGAACCAGCTCTGGAGAAATTCCCAGGGAGCGTATATATTGCCCGGAGGGGCCCATCCATAAACCCCTCGTCAATCGAGAGCACATTATCTCCCCTGTGCCGTGAACTGTGGCAGCGCCGGGAGATCAGTCATCCCCACAAGGGCTCTAATGACAGAAACCCAGCAGTCGCTGCGTCTCTTTGACGGTGTAAAAGGAAAATTAGGTGAGTGTTGGACATCAATCAGATGGCGGTTCAGTCCCCACAGATCACAAATCTGCTGACAGTGAGGATCAGCCCCGTCAGCCTCCTGGGGACACACACAATGCTGGTGGTAAGGTAATAACCGGTGCTGGGGATGCAAAGGCAGCAAAAACTGCTGCTCGCTGCCCTCTGAACTCGTAGGACCTGGTGTTTCCATGCCTGGCACCAGTGCCACGGCCGCCAGCACCGCGACGCTGTGGCGGAACAATCGGCACAGGCTGAAATTCGGCCGAAAATGCAGTTGTGAGCTCCTGGTCTGGGACTGATGGCCAGCAGAGATGTGGTGGTTTGGAAATGAGAATTTATTTTCTGTTCCCTCGAGGTTTGAGCATCAATCTCCCTTCACAGGTGGGGACCAGGGCTGGGGGAGCCGCCCCTCCAGGGTGTGTTGTCTCTGCTCGGGGCTGCAGAGGGATGTTCTGTCTTGCAGGGGGACCACTCGGTGGGCAAGTACCGCTGCCTCCTGTGCCAGAAGGAGTTCAGCTCCGAGAGCGGGGTCAAGTACCACATCATCAAGGCTCACTCGGAGGTAAGGAAACAGCCGGGACTGGTCCAAGCTGGTCCCAGTCCAGGCTGGTCCCTGCTCCATCACACCCATCCTTGGGCTGCCCTGCTCCATCCATCCCGGTCTGCCAAGAGCAGAGCACAGCAGCTCCCAGCAGCATCAGTGATGCTGTGACAGTCTTGGGGGGACCTCCCTGTCCCCCTTTGGGTCCCTGACACCCCCAAGCTGGTTCAGCCGCTCCGTGCTGGCCGGTTTATCCTCAGGGAGGTGATGCTGGCGGGGCGTGGGGTGGTCCAGGCTGTGGGCAGACGAGGTGTGGGTTGCGTGTGCCAGTGCCTGACCCCAGGATGGTCACTAACCCCTGTGTCACCCCACGAACGCAGAACTGGTTCCGAACCTCCGCAGAGGCCAGCCGGAAAAAGAAAAGCAGGGAACAGCTTTCTTCCAGCAAAGAGGAAAAAAAGAAAAGCACAAGCGGGAAGAAAAGGGGGAGGAAACCCAAGGAGAGGCCTCCGGAAATGTCCCTGAAGGGTAGAGAAAGTGTGGCAGCAAAGACTAATCACAAGAAAACCCTCGAGCACTGGGAGGGCTCCCGAGGCAGCCCCGACGGGGATGAGCGCGTCCCCAAGCCCCCGAGCCAGCGGAAGGGGGGAGCCAGTAAGATGCCCGAGAAATGAGCAGCTCAGAGACTTGTCTCCGAGGATTTGTTTACAGCCCAGGGTAACAGGGTGGGGGTCACTCCTGGTTTTCTGTCCCCTCCTTCCCCATCCCACCTTTCCCCCCCCACCCTCCACTCAGCCCCTTTTTACAANAAAAAAAAAAAAAAAGGAAAAAAAAAGACAGAAAATACCAATTAACCACTTTAAACAAGTCATGGACCTTGTTTCACACTGGAAAACAAACAGGATCGAGCAAGCTGGACTGTTCTCCACCCCCGGCCCCTGTACATACCCCTCTGCCCGCGCCCCCGCCCGCCGGGACCCTGCTGCCTTCCCCCCCGTCCTGCCCGTGACTTCCCTCCGTCCTCCCGGCGCCAAACTGGTGACGCTTGAGCGAAAGAAAAGTGCAATAGCAGCGGGGTCCCCTCGGATGGGGTCTCCACGGCTGCATGCTGGGGTGGGGGGCTGCCTGCCCCCCTGGTGGGCTCCAGCCTCCCCGTGCCGGCAGCATGGGCGTCCCCCCTCCCAGGGTGATGTTTCCAAAGATGTTTGATCCCCGCGAGTGGTGGGGCAGGAGCGGAGGGATGCAGGGGTCTGGCTGTGGATGCTGGGGGGGTCCTGGTCATGCTTTCCCCCCCATCCTCAGGCCGAGGGGGGCTGTGCTTCGGCAGGGACCCCCCGCGTGGTGTGTCGGCTCTGCAGCCAGCTGGGTGCAGGGGTTTGTCTCTGTGGCACAAGAAACGAGCAGAGGAGCGAGCAGGGAGTGTGGCGCGGGGCCACAGAGCATCGTCCCGCGGCGGGGGGCCTGGCTGGGGCTGCGGGAGGGGTACAGGAGGTGTGAGCACCCCGGGAAGTCAGTGGGGTTCTGTCGGACGGGTCAGGGTGGAGGGTTTAGCCGAAAGTTGGGGGAATGCCATGAGCATCGCGGTGAGACTGGGGGGGTGTGACGGGGGAGCTGCACCCCGGTGCTGGAGCTGTTCCTCGCAAACGTGGCCGGACTCTGGACCGCTGTTGTGGGGGGGTCCGGCTGGTGGAAAGGGCGATTCAGGGTCCTCATCGTGTCCCCAAAGGTGCTGATTGCCTAGGGAGGAGGGATGGCGGCTGTGGCCACAGGCGGTGTGTAAGGGGGATGGTGACAGTGACAATCATGGGTCCTGCTCGCAGGCACGTTGCACTCGCCTTGTCCCTCTGGGCTGGGACCCGCCGTGGGGTGAGTCTCAGCTCCCCCAAGATGCGCTCAAGCCCCCGACCATTGTCCTCGGGCGCAGGGAGTCCCGCACAGCGCGTTTCCCCCCCCCCCCCCGTTCTCCTTCGCAGGCGTTTCTCTGTTTGCGCCTCTGTGCTCACACCGTCCTAACACCTCGCTCCGACCTGGAGGGATCATCCCCGGACCAGGATGTGTCCTGTCTCCAGACAAAAACCAGGCTACCTCGGTCCTCGGGAGACAGGCGCATTTTCTCTCAGTAACAGAACAGAAAACCTTAATTCGATTTTTTTCCCCCCCCTGTGCGGGAGCCAGGAAGGTGGCGTCAGGGCGAGGAGAGCTTCTGCTTTTACTTTAATCAATTAAATCCTCGACCCTTGGTTTCCTCCACTGCTCTTCACTGCCCGCCAGGGGCTCGGGATCGTTTCCCTGCTCCGAGGAGCCTCTCAGTAGTAATTAACGAATTAACGTCCTTCTCCACGGGCAGGTTATCGTGGTGCAGGGAGGGGACACGATGCCTGAAGCCGGGGCAGCTCCTCGGGGGAGCCGATGCTCCTGCTCCGGCCGCGGCTCCTGGCACCTGGATGTCCCCATCCGGGAACCTGCCCGGCGCTGCGGGGTGCGCCAGGCTTTGAGGCAATTAGTGAGAAAGCTTAATTAGTCGCCACAGCTCAGCCTGTGTGCTGCTTGCGTTTCATCCCATCTGTGTTTTGACAGTGTGGCCGTCACCGATGTTCTTCCCAGGGAAGGGAGGAGAGCCGCGGGACCCCGCTCTTGGAGCCGTCTCGGTCTTTGTCACAAGGGGACGTGGGGACACTGTCCTGGGCGATGGCGTTTTGCTGTGCTGAGCCCGAGGGATGGGGCTGGCTGCTCGCAGGGCTCCGTGCCCACTCCCCAAAGCAAAAGCCGCTGGAAGGGCTGTGGAGGAGGGACCCCCCACCAGGGAAGGGGCTGTCGGAGGGTGCAGGCAGTGATGGGAAGGGGACAGCGGGCAGAGCTGGGGACCTGGCGCAGGGTTTGGCACCAAAACCTCTGCAAAGGGAACCACTGCATCCCGAAATCTCATCCCAGCGTGGGGAACAGCCCCTGGGAAAGGGCCGGGACCTGGCCCGGGGAGGGGGGACCCCCTGGCCCTGGCTGGTGGGATCAGTTCTCATTAACATGCAATTAATTGGCTTCTCATTAATTAAATTAACAGGCTGTGTTCTGTGCTGGGGGTGAGCCCCAGTGCAGGAGTGTGGCCGGGAGCTTCTTGGGGTGGGGGAGACCTGGGGAAGGGCCAGTTTGGGGGGGTCGTTGTGGGGTCTAGCTTGAAACCCATCCTTCAGTGACGAGCGTCTGCAAATGAGCGTCCTGGGGGGGACAACAGGCTGGAGCGGGGACATCCCTATGGTGGCCTCGCGGGGGTGACACCGTCCCAGAGGGGATCCTGGGGACAGGCTGGGGTCTTGGGGTGGGCGGTGGGCTTGGGGTGGTGGGGACAGTGGTTCCCACCCCCCCTTGGAGCTGGGAGATGCTCCTCGGAGCCCCCACGACAGCGCCTTGGAGAAATGGAAATTTTTGAGCGAGTGAAATCTTCAGGGTTTCCCCCCCCCCTTAAATGGTATTTTCCCCCGAAGCCATCACCCAGGAGGAACACGTTCTCCCCCCGCCACCTCCTCCGCGAGACATCCTTTAGGCTCCCGCTGGGCCAGGGAAAGCTCTGGAGTGAGACTGGGAATACCGGGGGCAGGGGGGGCGAGCGGCGTGGGCAGGGGGTTGTGCCCATCGGGTGGAGAAACCTGCGTGATGGGGGACGAGTGTGTCCCCTCTCCTTCCGTCCCCTCACTGCGGGGGTTTGGAGACCCTTGGGGCTGGCAGCATGGGACCCCCCAGCCTGGCACCCCTTTGCCCTCTGTGCATAGGGCTGTCCCCCCTGGCAGTGGGGACAATGTACGGTTCATGGAAAGGATGCTCGGGGTGGGGAGAGGGGTGCGGGGGAGCAGTGACATGGTGGGACCCCCGCAGTGTCCCGCCCTGCCCGGGGGGCCCTGGGAGATGCTCATGGATGGAGCGTGCGGGGCAGCTCCTCTGGCTGTCCCTGGGTGGCACCTCCCTCTGTGACACCCTGGGGCCTGTGACACCCTGGGGACCGTGACACTATGGCTCCACCACTGCACAAACCCACCGTCCCACCGCCTGCATCCCTGCAGAAAGGGGCGAAACCAGGACGGGCGGGCTGTGATCCCACGGGAAAACCTTGCGGAGCCGTCCCCAAAAGCCTTGAGGGTGGGGGGCTGTTGAGGGTGGGACACCCCTGGTGTCACCACAGCATGAGGTCACTCTGTGAGCCACCCCAGCCCACGTGTGTGAATGTTGGGAGCGTTTTTGTTCTTTTCTTTCTCTCCCGGTGCCACCCGTCCCTCGGCATATCCGAATGTTTCTCGTCGATGCCAGTTATTAGTGCATAAGTGTATTTTGGGGAAAAAAAGAAAATGGCAAAAAAAGAAAAAAAAAAAGAATTTTCAATTTATCACTTGTAACCATATATATAAATATATAAATATATATATTAAAAAGTGTTTATTTGCAAAAAATAAAATTGTTTTAACAGTAAACTATCTTATAATAAACTCCCGATTTGTGACGATCTGTTCTTTTGTTAATCCTCGACAAATCCTCAGTTGGAGAGTACTGTAACAGCAGCTCTTTCCAGCCGCGCCGCCCGGCACCGCGGCGGGGTCGCTCGACGTACTGTATGTATGAAAACAGCTGTATCGAATAAATGTTTATTGATTTTTTATTATTGCTCTCATCATCGTTATTTCGCGGTGGGAGGATTCGGTGCAGGATGGACCGGGTTTGTCCTTCCTCCGTGGGCCGAGGAGACCTCCTGGGATGGCCCAGCCTCAGGCCAGGGATGGAGCGGGGGGTTTTCATCCCCGTGTGCCCCCAAATTTGGGATAGGGGAGGGCTGGGGTGAGGACTGGGATCGCTGCTTCCCATGGCTAGTATAACCAGTGGGTTGGGAATATCCCCTCTGCCTGGCTGTCCCCTGGTCCCACAGCAAAAATCCCCCCAAATGCCCCCCACCTGCCCGTCCCCCCATTAGCAGCACCCAGCATCTCCCAGCACCAGGGGCTGCATCCAGCCTGGGAGCTGAACCCCCCCCAGCAGTCCCGAGCCGCCCCAGCGTGGGAATCGATCCTCCTCTGCTCCCTGATGGATTTTTTGGCACCGAACCCAAAAAAGGCCAGATTTGGGCCATCTCCTCACGCTGACCATTAACCCTGTGTGTCCCGTGGACGTGCTCGTCCCAGCCCCCCCCGAGACCTGCGGCACCCCAGCCTGGTGGACCCCGGGTGGGAGACAGGAGCACGATGCCGGGAAAAACCAAAGCCCACCCAAGTGCCCAGCATCCCAGGGTCCCCGCGGGGCCAGGGTGCCCCCAGGCTCTCTGCCCCCCAGCACCTGGTGACCACTTCGGCAGCCACCAAAGTCCCCACTTTGCGGGGGGTCTTGTGTCCCCAGCACCCCCAGCTCTGCTGGCAACTGCAGGGGGAGGTGGGGGGGGGTGCTGTGCTTCACCCCTCAGCTGCTCGGACGTGGGTGCTCCTGTGCAGCTGCCCCACGGCACCCACTCGTGTGCACAGCACCTGCAGCACCCATCTGCACCCATTCGTGTGCACAGCACCCATCTGCACCCCACAGCACCCACTCGTGTGCACAGCACCCACAGCACCCATCTGCACCCCACAGCACCCACTCGTGCCCAAAGCACCCACCAGCATCCACTCGTGTGCACAGCACCCACAGCGCCCATCTGCACCCCACAGCACCCACTCGTGCCCACAGC
>VZTO01019289.1:121254-143188 GCA_013400615.1 Syrrhaptes paradoxus | reverse complement strand
GCAGCACCCTCTCGCACCCCAAAGCATCCACATCACCCACTCGTGCCCTGAGCACCCACCCACCCATTCCCACACCACCCACTCGTGCCCAAAGCCCCCACAACCCCCTTTTCCCACGCACCCCCACCCCCTCCCCGTCCCCGCACTACAAATCCCGGGGATCCCCGCGGCAGCACCGCCCCCACGCGTGTCTCCGCTCCGCTTCCCCGCCCGTTCCTTCCTCTCCCCGGTAGCACCATGGCCGCGGTCCCGGTGGTTGAGGGGGTTCCGGTGGAGGAACACGACAGGTAAGAACCCTCCACGACCNCCTGTGACAATCCCACTCGGGACGGGCTCGGGATCGCGAAGCCCCGTAGCCCCCCGTTCCCGGCGGCTCCGGGGCTTCGCGATCCCGATCCCGTCCCACGAAGCCACTTCCGCGAGTGGGGCCTCGCGAAACGGACCAACCTGGTGTTTAAAAAACCCCACGCAGGAAAAAATTTTCATTCCCTACTGTGTCCCCGCTGAAATTTTCTCCGGAGCATCACCGGAGCGCTGGGTTATGGGTGGGGAAGGGAGGGGGGGGAGTGGAGCATCCCGGGGACCCCCCCCCCCCCGACGGTACCCACGCAGCGCGGTTCCGTGGGTGTGAAACCCTCCAGCAGCTTAATATGGAGCCTGCTGGTGATGGCGTTGGGTTTGTCCTTCCTGTGAGTCAGCGGTGGGGAAGGGCGAGGATGAGGAGGGGGAGGAAGGAGCCCCCCTCCCCACCCCACCCCACCCTCCCCCGGCCAGGCGGGAGGGGAGGAACCGGGGTGGGGGAAACCGAGCCCCTGCCTCCGGTGGGGGTGATTAATAGCAGCGAGATAATTGGGCTGGGAGAGGGAAATGTTTGGTTTTGGCGTGGGGGGGTTTGGGGCTCCCCGGGGATGCTCCGTTTGGCTCTTCTGGGAGAACTGGGCGCGATGGTCGGGGGGTTTGCAGGAGGGACGCGGCCCATGGGGCTGCGGGGCAGGGGCTTGGCACCCCTGGAGCTGCTGGCAGAGGGGTGGCAGGGGGTCCCTCTGTCCCTTGGGGGGGTTTTCTCCACCTTTGGGCAGGTTCCTCCATCCCTTCGGTGGGTCCCTCTGGGCGGGTTCCTTCATCTCGCGGGCGGGTTCCTCCATCCCAAAGGTTCCTCCGTTGCATGGGTGGGTTCCTCTAGCCCTTGGACAGGTTTCTCCATCGCTTGCAGGGCTGGTTTCTCCACCCTTGGGGTGGGTCCCTCCATCCCTTGAGTAGGTTCCTCCATCCCTTAGGTAGGTTCTTTCATCCCTTGGGTGTGTCCCTCTGGGCGGGTCCCTTCCATCCCATGGGTGGGTCCCTCCACCCTTGAGCAGGTTCTTCCATCCCTTGAGCAGGTTCCTCTATCCCTTGGGTGGGTCCTCCCATCCGCTGAGTCGGTTTCTCCAACCTTGGCAGGTTCCTCCATCCCTTAGGCGGGTTCCTCCATCGCTTGCAGGGGGTTTCTCCATCCCTGCGTGGGTCTCTCCGTCCCTTAGGCAGGTTCCTTTTACACGGATCCGGTGACAATATTTGGATGATAATGGCCAAACCAGGAAAAGCCGTGTGCAGTTTGGTTTCCATCCCTCAATTGCGAGGAAAATCCTCTTCCATCGCTGGAAGGAGATGGGGATGCCATCCTTTGGGGGGGTTCCACTGTTTCTCCCAATTTTAAGTCCAGCTCTTGGAGGCTGTGATTACAGAGGAGGGATTTGTGCTTAGAATTTTTAAAAAGTCCAAAACTTGGGAATTTCAGCCTGTGCAAGAGCTTGGAAACCAGGAAGGGAATTGGGAGGCGGAGGCGATGTGCTGGGAGGAAGGCTCAGGTTCTGCCGGGGTCCAGAGCTGGTGCGGGCGGTTCCGTCCCAGCTGGGAGCCCGGCCGGGGTGTGGGGTGAGCTGGGGGGAGAGCTGCTCCATCGCTTGGAGGCTTGAAACAAAGGCAGGAAAAATGCCCGGGGAGCGGGCGATCAGGAACAATGTCCCCTTGGCAAGGGCTTGGGCTCCTCGCCACCAGGTCCCGTTTCTCTTTTGCTTCTTTAACGAGAAAGAATAGAAATCGCTGCGGAAGAGAGTTTTATTTTTAAACTCCTGGAAGAGCTTTTGCAGAGAGAGGGGGGTCGCTGCTGGAGTCATCGGCGATGCTGGGGCAGCTGCTGCGGCTCCAGCTGGGGACAGGTGACATCTGAGCCCCTCCTGACCCCATCCTGCTCTTCCCGCAGCCCCTCTTGGGGGGCAGAGCCCCGGCCCTGGTTTCTGGCAGCGCTGAGACATGTTTTGGGGCAACGCTCTCCCCTGGGGGTCCCACTGCTGGGTCAGGAGCCGGGGGGGGCCGGTGACCCCCAAGTTCAGCAGGGGTTTGCTGAGGACAGGGGATGGGTGTCCCCCCCGGTGCTTCAGGGGGAAGCGGGAGGGGGTCTTCTCCCCATCTCTGACCCATCTCCAGGCGTTCAGCCCCGCTCGATGCCAAGGGTGGGGGGAGCATCCTCCGGGACCCCCTGGGAGGTGGGTGCAGGGGAGCTGTGCCCTCCTCTCACCATGCTGGGGACTCCGTCGTGACACCCAGACCTTGGCGTGACAAGCCGTGTCCCCAGCAGACCCTTCCTGCTATGTTTGGGTGTCACCTCTGCCACCCCCCCCTCCTCATCATCAGTGGGTGCTGCTCTGCCCCGTCCTGTGGCTCCAGGGGGGGCTGGGACCCCTTTTCCCACGGTGCCCCCCCCCCATCCCCACCCTTGCCGGGCATCCTGCCCCTCTGCCACCCCCTGGCCCCCCCAAGAGCTGCTGGGTGCTGGGTGCTGGGCTCCTGGCCCTCCCCGGCCGGGCTGGCAGCGGGAGAGGAGCCAGTATGGCCCGGGGGGGCCGCGGGCAGCTGGCGGGGGGGGGCTGCGGGNGGGGCCGCGGGCAGCTGGCGGGGGGGGTGCTGAGGGAGCAGATCGCAGGGTCCCCAGCCAGCGGGACGTTATTCTTAGCCACCCACAGCCCCAGCAGGTTGGGTTTCACCCACTTGTTTACTCCAGGACCGAGGGGATGGTGAGGGGCAGCTCGTCCGGGGGAGCTGAGAGCTGGGGGGAAGGCCCACAGCTGGACCTGGGAGCTACGGGAGGGGGACAAATCCTGCACCAATCCTGCATAAACCCTGCACCAGCATCCCCAGCACAGCAGCAGCACCCCAGCTCCATCAGCAGCAAGCAGGGTGCTGCCTGGGTGCCCCCCCATCCCTAAACCCCCGACTGTCCCCTCCTGCCCCCCCCATACACCAGTACCGGGGGTCACCGGTGCTCGCGGCCGCGCATTTACCGGGCGGGTGGGGGGCAGCGGTGCCCTCCCCGGCGAGCCCCCCGCGTCCCGGGCAGCGAGCGAGGAGCAGCAGCGCGGGGGGGCTGGTGTTTGTTGCCTGTGCAGGGCGCGGTGAGAGGAGGTGTCACTTCACCCCCCTCCCGTCCCCCCCCCCCGGCTTTTTCGTTAATCAAGCCAGTGCTATTAATATCAGGTAATGAGCGTAATCTCTGGGTTCAGCGATCCTCTTAGCGTGCTGCCCGCTCGCAGCTCCCAGCAAACACCACTGCTCTGCTCTCCTTCCGTCCCCTGTCCCGACCCCCCCGGATCTGCTGGGGGGGGAGTCCACAGCCCCGGTGCTGGGGGGGACACTCCTGTGCATGGCTGCGTGCAGCGGGGTTCGCCCGGGGACCCCCACGGCTGTAGCTGCCCCCACCCTACAGTAGCCCTGGGAGGTGGGGGACAAGGGGAGGGACGGGGGGCAAGGACCCCCAGCCCAGCATCGCCTCCTGCTCGGCAGCGGGGGGGGGGAGATGAGCAGCCCCCCGGCTTTCTCCAGCGTCCGCATTTCGGGCTGCTGGGCCCTCGGGCCGGATGGTGGGTGAGTTCTTCCTTTGCTTTGGGTTGGGGGGGGGTTATATATTTTTTTCACCTGTTTGCTCTCAGTCCCTGCTTGATCCCGGCTCCCGGCCGGCTGCGGGAGCACAGGGAGCAGCTGGGGAGGGATCAGCTTCCCAGGGGATGCGGGATGGAGCCAGCCCGGCGGCTGCGGGGGACGTGGTGGGGGGATTTTGGGGTGGATCGTGTTTATGGGGTGCCGAGGATGAGCTCTTCTCTTTGCTGGTGAGCTCAGGTTTGGGGTTTGTCGGTTTTCCTTCCTGGGGGGGCTCTTGGGACCCGCTGCCTCTCCTCTCCCAGCCCAGCATGGAGCCGGGATGGTGGGGGGTCTCTGAGGGCGGCGGGATGCAGAGACCCTCGGGATGGGGGCGGCGGTGGTGGAGGGAGAGGGGTGTCCCTCCCACCCCAAGAAATCTGTAAGTGGGAGCAAAACGCTTCCTCTGTTTGTGCCAGGACGTCTGCGGGGCTGCAGAGCCCTTTTGGGGGGCAGACCCCCCGCCAGGCATCCCCACGGGTCTGGCTGAGGGACATGGGCCGAGGACACCCCGGCTGCAGGGAAGGCAAAGTGTCCCCGAGAGCTGGGGACAGTCTGTAAAGGGCTGGTGGCATCTGAGTCCTGCAGGAAGGGGTTGGGGGGGGGTTACCCAGCCCGGGGTGGTGTTTCCTGGTGTATTTGCTGCCTTATGGCATCGGGCTGCGGAAACCCAAGGGGTCTGCCCTGCTGGGGAGGGGCTGGGGGGGCGAGGACCAGCCTTTGGTTACAGCTTTGGCTGTAAATAGAATTGTAAAAATCACAGAAGGGTTTGGGTTGGAAGGGACCTTAAATATCATCAAGTTCCAACCCCTGCCACCAAAGAGAGTCCCCGTCCTCTGGGGGCTTTTCCTGGCGGGTGGGAGCGTTGAAGGGGCTTTGTGGCTGCTGCAGGGAGTTGTGAAAAAGTGATAAGAAAGGAGATGGTGGGAGATGGCTGGGATCAGCCCTTCCTTCGGAGGGGAGGAGATCCCTTCCTGGCACAGGCAGCCACGGAAAACATCTCCAGACCTTGGAAGTGTAACGTTAGGAGCAAGCGCCTGACCTTTGCGGAGCCCCAGTCCCAGCGCCCTCCCCACGGCCGCGCTTATCGGAGATAAACCCCGGGAAGCGTTGGTTTAAGAGGTGTGGAGTATCTGCCTCGCGGGTCGATACAGGCGGTGCGGACGGATGGTTATATAAACAGAATTTGGGTGAAAGTCCAGCAGTATTTGGACGAGCGGAGGCAGAGCTCTTGGAACGGGATTAAAGTGCCGCATCCAAGAGCAGCCGGGGTGTGCGGGGGGAGGACGGCCCCGCTGCTCACCAAGGGCTGTCCCTGCACGTGTCCCGCAGCGATGTCAGCTCCAAAAACCAGAGTTTTGCCCAAATCAGAGTCACTCTGGGAATTGTAGCTCGATCAGCATCATGGCATGCTGATCCCGGTGTCGGCATCTGCGGGCTGAGGTTGGCACAAGAGAGCCGGGCGCTGCGTTACGCCGAAGCGTGGAGCATCCCAAAGTGCTCACCGGCTGCACGGAGCCCGGCGTGCGTCCCTGTGCGTCCCCCTGCATCCCCGTGCATCCCCGTGCGTCCCTGTGTGTCCCCGGAGGACCACCGCCAGAGCAGCCCCCGCGGCACGGCTCTGGAGTAATCGCAGTCCCAGGGGAGAGGCTGGGATGCAGATGAAAGGAACCATTTTATTTTCTGGTAAACAAGCTTGTCCTTGTCATCTTTTGCTTTTATCAAGCTGGAATCGTTCTGTTTATGCGCCGGCATCGTCGGCTGGTGTCAGCCCCGCTCGGGGAATAGCGCGCGGTGGCTCACGGCTGTGGGAGCATCGCTGGGGGGAGAGGGGACCGAAATACCCCGGCTGGGCTTGCTTCTCCTGCCTTTCTAGCGAAAAAAGACGACTTTGCAGAGAAATAAACCCCAGGAGGCTTTCCTGGCAGGTCTCAGCTCCTGAAGTTGGTTTTTCAAAGCGGTTCTTGGGGTGTTTGTGGCTCGAGGCTCTGGTGGGGGGATCCTTGTGGGGTTGGGGTGAGATCGCCCGGTGCGCGGGCAGGAGCTGCAGCCTGGCTCTCACTAGGAGGGGATCAGCAAAGCCTGGCCCATCGCTGTCTCCCTGCTCTCTCCACGGGGATGTGCCCCCCAGGAGGTGGGGATGGCGTGTCGGGGGGATCCCCCCTCACTAGGAGGCTCGGTCCCCACCGATGGCCAGTCTCAAATTTGGGTGTTTGTCTAAAATGGTTCTAAAAAGGGCTGGGGGAGGAAAGGGAGTTAATCTTCATACCAAAACAGCTTAAAAATCAACCCCAAATCTGCAAAACCCTGCGGTTTGAGAGCAAAAACCAGCAGAGCAGCAGCTGAGCCCCCCCGGCTCAGCCGTACCAAGCGGTGTCGGGTTTGGGTGTTCGGTGCCCGGGGCTCTCTGACCTTGCAGAAGTTTCGTTTCCAGCCCGGTCATGGCTGAGAGCAGGGAGAGCTCTTTGCACCTTCTTGCGAGGAGGAGCCATCCTGGAGAGGAGCGGGAGCTGGTATAAATAATCCTCCCAGCCCCGCGCTGGCCGGCGGCTCGGCTGCAGCTTATCTCCTGGCCAGAGGCCACTTATCGCCTCCCAGCCGCTGCTCGCCCGCTGCCAAGCTGGAAAGGGCTCCGGGGGGTGGCTGGTTCCTCTCCCTGCCCAGCGCCGGGGCGGGAGGGGAGATAAGAGGGAGGCGTTTGGCAGCGCCAGGGCTCCGGCCGTGCTCAGTGCTCGCTCAGCCCGCGCGGCAGAGCAGATGCCAGCTGGTGGGCTTGTCCCCTGGGGTTTCAGCCCTAAAGGAGGCTGCAGGAAGGTTAGGGAGGGACGGGATGAGGGGCAGTGGATTTAAGCTGAAAGAGGGGAGATGGAGATGAGATATTGGGAAGAAATGTTTCCCTGTGCAGGGGGTGAGGCAGTGGCCCAGGGTGCCCAGAGAAGCTGTGGATGCCCCATCCCTGGAGGGGTTCAAGGCCAGGCTGGATGAGGCTTTGGGCAACCTGGGCTGGTGGGAGGTGTCCCTGCCCGTGGCAGGGGGTGGCACTGGGTGGGCTTAGGGTCCCTTCCAACCCAAACCATTGTGTGATTCCATGATTCCATGAGAATTGAAGGTTGGGGTGGGAGTGGAGCGCTCAGAGTGGGGAGAGGGAAGGGATTGTGCGTGGGAGGATGAGGATGGGCGAGCTGTTGCCTGTGTGTTTGATTTCCATCCCCTGAAAAGGTCCCTTGGCACGTCAGGACGGGTTATTGCCCTCTGTAATGCTCAGGAGAGCTCACGGGAGTGTTTATTTCGTGCAGACGTTCCCAAGCAGTCGGGCTGTAGGAGGTGACACTTGCATTACACCTTTTCCAGGTTAAAATTGGTCCAGTGTGAGGATGTCCCGATGTTGGCCATGGCCGGGGGTCACAGAGGCAGGGGGGCTCGCAGTGCTGCAGCAGGGCTGTGGTTGCTTCTCCCCCTCCTCCGTTCCATCCTTTACCTGTACTCCATGAGATCCCCCCAGAGACCCTGCTCCCACCCCCAGGAATGCTGTGTCCTTCCCCACCACCCATAACCAAGCTCCGTCCCTTCCCCATCCCCAGCAACAGCAGCGCCGAATCCCTAGACCGGCTGTACCCCGCCGTGGGCTCCTCCAAGCCTCCCCGAAAGCGGACCACCAGCCAGTGCAAGTCCGAGCCGCCCCTGCTGCGGACCAGCAAGAGGACCATCTACACCGCTGGCCGCCCGCCCTGGTACAACGAGCACGGGACGCAATCCAAGGAGGCTTTCGTCATCGGTAGGCGATGGCAGCGCGTGGCCGGGCTCCGTCCCGTGCAGGCTGGCATGGGCAGTGTCGGTGCTGCCTGCCCGGTGGCTCTCTGGGAGATGTTGGGGGATTTCTGCCCCACAGCCTTCTTGAGAACTTGAGGTTGGCTCCAGACTGCTCAGCCCAGGAGCAGGGGGAGTCCCCGTGGCCAGTCCAGCGTTGGGTGGGCGAGCAGGGGAGCTGAGGGCTTGGCTCTGGGCAGACTATGGTCGGTGGTTGTTGTTCCCTCAACTCCTGTTGTCTGGGTTGTCACGAGTTCCCGGGATTTAGTCTGGGCTGGTTCTCATGCCAGCTCTCCCCTTGTTACACAACCACCTAACAAAGGGTTTCCCAGGTTTTGCTGAGCGGTTAGAGTACGTGCTGTTGGACATTTTCAAGGATAATCTTGGTGCCTGGTGATCTCCCTCTTGGGATGTTCCTCCAGCTCAGTGCAGCAGAGCAGGACCTGGGCTCTCACCCGTGGTTGGGACGGCAGGTTGTGCGGTTGGTGGCTTCATCCCCTTTTCCCTGGCAGGACTGGGAGGAGGCAGCGCCTCTGGGAAGACCACGGTGGCCACCATGATCATCGAGGCTCTTGATGTCCCCTGGGTGGTTCTGCTCTCCATGGACTCCTTCTACAAGGTGAGGCTGCGTGTCGTCCGGCCGGGCTCTGGGGGCTGCCGTGGCCCTTGGTGTAACCCCCTGATGGGAAACGTGATGGTGGTTCAATGACAGCTCATGGTGTCCCCTTCGGAGGGTCTTGGAGCAGGAGAAGAGGTTGCTGGGCACGGTGGTGGGGAGGGACGGCTGCTGGTGGGGACGGCTGCTGGAGGGGACGGCCACCGGCGGGGAGGGACACGTGGACTAACCCCCTCTCTGTGGGCAGGTGTTGACCAAGCAGCAGCAGGAGCAAGCAGCCAGCAACGACTTCAACTTCGACCACCCCGACGCCTTCGACTTTGATCTCATCATCGCCACCCTGAAGAAGCTGAAGCAAGGCAAAAGCGTCAAGATCCCCATCTACGACTTCACCACCCACAGCCGGAAGAAGGAATGGGTACGGGGATGCTGAGGGGGGTGGGACAAGGTGGGGACAGAAGAGCGGGGTGCTGTTTGGACCCCTCCAGCCCCTGCCTGGTGCAGTCAGACTCATGCGGGCACGCTCTGCTCCCTGGCTGGCTCAGGGCGTGTATTTTGGGTGAGCGGCACTGCCATCACGGTCACTGACAACCCAGAGATACCCTGAGCTGGGGCATTGCTGAGCACATGGGCTTTAGGGTCCTTTCCAGCCCAAACCGTTCTGTGATTCCGTGATTCTCTGTCTAACCGCATCAATTCTGACTCCGCAGAAAACCCTGTACGGCGCCAACGTGATTATCTTTGAAGGCATCATGGCGTTTGCGGACAAGGAGCTGCTGAAGGTGAGGGAGGGTTTGGAGTCGGTTCCGGGGAACACCTGGCACTCCAGCTCGCTCTTCTGCAGCCAGATATTGCAGCACAAAGAGGGTCCCAGCTGCCCTGGGGGTCCTGTGCAGGACTGGATGGGACCCTGTCCTCCCGCAGTGCTTCAGCGTCACCCCCACAAACCCATCCTCTGCCCCGGAGCCAGCTGGGGGGGTGTGGTGGGACCATGGCGGTCCGCAGCGGGGACAGGACCTTCTCTCCGGGTTACACCAGCTGCTGCGGCACTTTGCTGTGCAGGAGGAATAGTCCTCAACTCTTGCAGCAGCAGGGAAAGAGCCCCCAGCAGAGGTGAAGCATTTCAGCAGAGACCTTGATCCCAGCCATTCGTTCCCAGGAGCTGGGAGCTGAGTGCTGAGCTGGTCCCTGGCCGTGCTGGTGCAGGGATAGGACTGGAAATGTGGGTGCCCCATCCCTGGAGGGGTTCAAGGCCAGGCTGGATGAGGCTTTGGGCAACCTGGGCTGGTGGGAGGTGTCCCTGCCCATGGCAGGGGGTGGCACTGGCACTGGGTGGGCTTTAAGGTCCCTTCCCACCCAAACCATCCTGGGATTCTGTGATGCTAAATGTCCCACCTCCACCCTGCGTGCTGCCTCTTGCCCAGCCAGAACCGAACTCTGCCGCAGTTCTGCTGCGCGAAGCCTGCTGTTCTGGGGTGGACTCCTCCAGCACTTCAGCCTTTCTTGGGAATTACTTGGATACATGAGAAACGCTGTAGGAGAGAGTGAGCCATGCACGAACTTAGCCAAGCTCCGTCCAGAAAGTTTCCTTCCCTGCCAAGCGCATTTTTTGCACTTTCCTGGAGCAACGCTGACCTCCAGTGGGCAGCTGGGTGAATCCCCGGGAGCTGCCTCCGAGCATCCCTGCTCTCATCTCCCGCTAAGGGCTGATCCTGAGCTGACCTGAGCCTGGCTCCCCTCCAGCATCAGCGAGCTTAAGCCTGTTGGTCTGTGCCATGAGCTTTAACTTCTCTTGTCTCCTCCTCGCTCTTAAATAACATCCAGCCAAAGCGTTGGGGCTGCTTAGGAGTGGATGCAGGATCTGGAGCAGGATGGGACTCGAGAAAGGGGCAGGTGGCAGCCAGGGACTGTCTGGTTCAAGTTCTAGGTTCAGGTTCAGGGCTTGCAGAGGGAAAGCTCCCTCCAGGCTGGAGCAGAGTTGAGCCGAGCTCTGTTAAACCAGCGCTGTGCTGTGCACGGGGCTCAGCCTTTGCTTGGGGCTGGTGGAGAAGGTCGATCGGAGTTACGCAGCTAACCCCGGGGGGTTTGCTCCTTCCCCTCTCATTCCAGCTCCTCGATCTGAAGATATTTGTGGACACGGACTCGGACATCCGTTTGGTGCGTCGCCTGCGCAGGGACATCAGCGAGCGTGGCCGGGACATCGAGGGTGTCATCAAGCAGTACAATAAGTTTGTCAAACCCGCCTTCGACCAGTACATCCAGCCCACCATGCGGCTGGCCGACATCGTCGTCCCCCGAGGTACCTGCCCCGAGGCTCTGTCCTGCGTGGGACCGGAGAGACCCCATCCCTCTACCCCTATCTCTGCTGGCCGGTCCCACCGCCCTGGGGCTGGTGAGGACAGAAGAGTGGCTGTCCCATGTCCCTCCAGCCTTTGGGCAGCCCAAACACTGGTCAAAAGCAGGTTTGTGGGGGAAAATCTGTACTTTTCCCTCATCTGATCTCCTGCCCTACCAGCACCTGGGTTGAAAAGCCGGAGGTGACTTGTAGACATTCAATAATAGGTTACTAAAGAAAAATTGAATAATAGCAGGAATGTCTCCTGCTGGACGATGCTTTGCTAGGGAAGGGGAGGCAGGGGGCCGGTGAGGTTTTGAACACACTTGGGGAAGAAGCATGTTTCAGGCACTGTGATCCTGACCAAGCTGTCTCTCTCTCTTTTTTTTTGCTTTTGGTTCACCCCAGGGAGCGGGAACACAGTGGCCATCGACCTGATCGTCCAGCACGTCCACAGCCAGCTGGAGGAGGTAAGCGCTGCCTGGTCCCCGGGTGTTTGGGGGGGTCAGCCTTGCCTGTGCAGCCGGGGCGTTGCAGGGAGCAGTGCTGGGGGTGCCGAGGGGGGGATGGCCTGGCTTCCAGGTGCGTGTGCCACGGGGTGTCCCCAGGAACCCGTCCCAGCCCTGCTTCCTCCGTTCCAGCGAAGGAGACTGACTCGTCCCTGCGCTCAGCTTAGTGCAAGGCTCTTCTGCAAGCCGGGGTCCAGCAGCAGCTTCCTGCCCTCCCTGGGAGAGCAAGGCATCTGGGGACAAACCCACCGTCCTCCGGTGATGGGAGCGATGTGCCCTCCCGCCTGCAGCCCTCCCAGGGCCAGTATTGCCCCAAACCCTGTGGTACTTCAGCTCTCTGGCTCTGGCTTATCTTCCCCCCCTTGCAGACACTGCTGCACAGTCTTCCCAGCCAAGAGCCCACTTCTGTGTTGGGTTCAGCCCGTGGGTTTCCAAACCTAAAGTCTTCTCATGTTTTACGCCCATCCTGAGCCCTGGTCCAGGCACAGGCTCCATCGCTCCCCCGTCACTGGCTTTAACATCTTCTTCCGTGTGTCCTGGGCCAGTCCCCACCAGTGGTTTGAGCCCAGGACGCTCCAATGCCCCAGTTGCGTTTTGCTGGTCCCTGAGCAGCACAGCTGCCTCCCGCCCCGCGGGTGTAGTTTGATGGTTAACTTATGGAGATGCTCAGAGCGATGTCCTGGAGGTGGAAGGAGTGTGACCTGGAGATGGACGCACTTGAAATGAAAGGGCTCGGTTCCTGCGGGCTTTTCTGAGCTCTGGATGCTGGCACAGGATAGCACGGTGCCTCGAGGGACCACTCGGATGCAAAAGTGTCTCGGCAGGTCCTCCCTCCCAGAGCATCCCGCTCTCCATCAATTGCCGGTGGCAGCTGGGGCTTGCTGACCGCCCGGATTTACAGCACTAAGCTCTGGCAGGTCGGGAGGTTGGTTTCTAAACCCTTGGTGACAGGAGCAAGGACCAGAGCCCTGGCATCGCTGCCAGCACCGGGCTGAGGAGGGCAAGTGGCCGTGGGCACGGGCCAGGAGCGGGGCGGTGGCCGTTTCTCACAGCCCCTGCGATCTGGCCGGGAAAGCTCGCGGCTGGACGCTGCGGGGAGCAAACACAGCAGCTCCTGCCCAGGGTGCTGCTGCGAGCCAGGCAGGGGGTTGGCTTGGGGGGGCTTTCATTGACCTGGGGAGGGGAAGAAGGGGGAAAAGGCTCCATGTGAATGCAGGAAAATATTCCTATTTTTTCCTTTTTTTTTGTCTTGAAACGACCCTGGTGTTGACAATGCTTAATACCGGTTGCGTTGTGTCTTTGTGTTGCTGCCGCAGCGTGAACTCAGTGTCAGGTAAGAGCCCCCCACCCTGTCCTGTCTGTGCAGCCCGAGGCATTTCCAATGCCAGGCACCGCTTGGCCTAATCCTGACCCGCGGTCCAGACCGACAGCTCGCAGCACGCACGGCCTCATCACGCTCAGAGCTGACGAAAAGCCACCTTGTCCTTGGCTTTGGGACCAGCAGGGACAGGGCTGCTCCCCAGGGTTGGACTGGTCCTGTCCCAAAGCTGGGGCAGGGACACGTTTGCGAGCTGGGGACCCCCACTCTCTGCAAGAGGGGAGGCTTTGTGTCCGGGGATTCTCTCTTAGTTCCCTTCATCCTCTAAGACAAACGGTTGTTCAGTGCCACTCTCCATCCCTGAGGATTAACCATCATTAAACATCATTAAGCATCAATTATTAAATGAAACAAAGCGGCTGGAGGGTGGTGGGAGCCCTGCATCCCTCGGCTCTCGGCTGCGGGCACCCGGGAGGAGCGCGGCAGCTTTCCTGCAGGATCTAAAGACTCCGCTGCAGTTGCCTGGGGACTGAGAAAATACATGTGCCCTGATCCAGCAGGATTTCTGATCTCTCAGTGCCTGCAGGTGGAGGCTATAAAGGACACGCTGATTTCCGTAACCTCCTCAGCGTGTGGATCCAGGCGGGACTTTAGTTCTCTCGCTTCCATTAAGCAGCCAGACGAGTTCCCAGGTATTGCTGTCGGAAGCAGGGGGGATGTGTTACTGCAGATGGGTTTCCATTCAGATCTCCGTCGTTGCATGGAGACACTTAACTCAAGTAACCCTAAAATTCTCATGTGGCATACAATGAGCTTTTAAAATACCTGCGATGAACAGGGAAAAGGTTCTGCTTTACTTCTCTCTGCTTAAGCCGTTCATTTCCCAGACTAGGCAGTTGGATGCTTCATTTTCTTTCTGTTTTCTTGTTGAACACCCTGGGGACCAGCATTTCCATACAGACATCGCCGTGCCAGGCTGGAGGTCTGGGTGGGAAGATGCTCTTTAGCGTGGTGAGAAGTCTGTTGCTTTAAAAAGTTGCAGGAATAACATTAGAGAGCAGCTGGATGCGTGTGCATATACTTGCCCATATGTATGTGTGTATGTACACACATAAAAAAAATCCCTTTCTCTCCAGGGATTCTCCTCTTTAATCAGAGTGGCACTCGGTGCAGGTGATCTTTTTGTGCACCTTAAAAATCAAATATTTAATAATGTGTCAAGGATGTATAATGATAACAAGCTTGGAAAGGTAACTCCGACCTCCAGAAATAACTCGGGGATAACCACAGCCGCAGGCGTTTTTATGTTCTGTTTAAGGCTTGTGGCTTCCATATATGCCTTTGCCAGAAAGTCTGGAAAAAATTTCCTGGGGAAAAAAAAAATCTGTTTATACTCCTGGAGTCCCAGTGCTTTTACTGCTGCTGTGGTTTCCCATCAGCGGCTCCGCTCTCACAAGAGGAATGAGGTGGATGGAGAGATGCTGTCGGCTGGGATGCGCTTGGCAAATCTGGGGCTTTTCACCTGAAACACTTCCCGGTCCTCTTGCCCTGAATGGCTTCATCTAAATGTCACAGTTGTTGTTCTGATGTCACCGCCTATTGATGGCCGTGGGGATGCAGCGAGGTCTTTGCAGCTGGTGGGATAAAACCTGGATGCTCCCATCTGGTCCCAGCCCGAGGCACGTCTCTGCTCCGTGTGCTCTGGGCTGGCCCTGGGCTGCCTCTCCCAACCTGGAGGGTGCTGGGACGGGCAGAGAATGCCTCTCCCTGACTCTCAGCTGATGAAACGGGTGAATTCTGAGGAGTTTAAGGAAAGTGGTGCCATTCGCTAGCCCTGCAAGCCTTGTTTCCCTCCTGTAACCGCTGGCTGCTGAGGAGCATCGTTGCCTTCCTCTGTATCCCCTCGGAGCGCAGGTCACACCCTAGCATCCTGCGCCTGGGATGGTTCTTGTCCAGCTTCCCACATGTTTAACCGTGCATGTGCTGGAGGTGTAACCCCGTACCGGCCCCCCCTTTCCATGCCTGCCCAGGTGAGTTTACCTCCCGGAGCCGCGGCAGCATGCCCATGCCCGGTGCTCCCAGCCCAGCCCGTTTGCCGGCCCTTCTGCAGCCAGCCCCNACCGTGCATGTGCTGGAGGTGTAACCCCGTACCGGCCCCCCCTTTCCACGCCTGCCCAGGTGAGTTTTCCTCCCCGAGCCCTGGAGCCATGGCAGTGTGCCCGTGCCCAGTGCTCCCAGCCCAGCCTGTTTGCTGGCCCTTTTGCAGCCAGCCCGGCTCCCGGACCCTGAGCTCTTCTCAGCTGAATTCCCCTCGCCAATCAATATTCCCCACCCGCAAGGTCTCCATCAGCTTGGCGTGCCCTTTGCCAATTGTGTCTTTAAATATCAGCCCGTGGCGCAGTTTAACAGCCCTTGTTTGAAATGTCAGCCGTGAAAGCCAGCTGCTGTACGTGTTTGAAATGCCTTGACTGCATTAGCTCCTTTGTAGCTGGATGTCTCTTGTCTGCTTCCTGCTTGATAGCATGCTCAACAAAGAGCCGAGGATGTTCCCTGAAGCCTTCCTGAGAGATGGTCACCCCTTTCTCTCTCTCTTTCTTTCTTTCTTTCTCCTTTTTTAATTTTTTTTTTTTCTTTCCTTTAAAGCTTTTGTTCTGAGGGGGAAAAAATAAGTTTCCAAAGTGAGATGTTTTCTTGACGTGCTCGTGGCTGCCCAGGTGAATTTTCCAGCGCAGTCCTGCCTGGAAGGGGGGGACAGACAGCAGAGCTCCACTGCTGGTGACGCCGCCGGAGAGGCTGAGCTCTTCCCTCTGCTGCAGCCCCTCTCCAAGGGACGGTGATCCTGGGGGGCTCCAGGCCACCTCTGGGGAGGGACCATCTTCCCAGCAGGCAGTGATGTTCAGCCAGGTTTCCCCCCGTGTTCCCAGTGCTCGCAGTTTTCCGGGCTCTCCGAGGTTCGAGCAGCTCGTTTCTCCGGCGTGCCGGGAGCTGGGCACCCCGTGAGCCCTCGCACCGTTTGCAGGGTGTGGGATGGATGGAGGTTTTGCAGGCGTGGCCTCGAGAACCTGGGATGGCAGCAGAGCCCCAGGCGAGGGCTGAGGGCTGCCCTCCGGGCTCCCAGAGCTGGTGCTGCAGCGTGGTGCCACCTGGGACAGAGAGGGGACAGCGGCACTGCCGTGACTCCGGGGCGGTGAGAGTGGATGGAGCTTTGCTGCCATGGAGAGCAGCCGTGACATGACCTGGTCACCAGGGGAGGAGCGCTGGGGTCTGCGCGGCGATGGGCACCGGGCAGGTCCAAGGGCCATGGATCAATGAGGGCTTTTCCCCCCCTTTGACTAATGACAGTGCTTTTTCCTTTGTTTCATGTCACGTTTGTCCCTCTCCCTTTAAACTCTCGTGTTTCCTGTCTTGTCTCCTCTGAACATCCCTCCCACCTGGTGACCAGAGGAAGCTGCGCTGGGATATGTGAGGAGACAAACGCTAACGGCCGTGTTTTGGTTGTGAACTAACGGCGGGGAGCGGGGGCGAGGGCTGCGCAGTGTGAGCCACGGCACTAACCCGGGCGGGCAGCACCCACGGTCCTGCTTTGCTGGGGCTGAGCGGGGAAAATCTGGGGTGGGGGGACTTGGGAGAGCATCCTCACCCTGATCCCAAAACAGGGACCTGCCGCAGTCACCCCAGAAAGCACCATGGGGACCCCCACAGCAGTAAGCAGCTTCCCTGGGCTGTTGGGGACAGGGACCTGAGCAGGGTCGCATCCAGATCTCCCTGTCTTCATGCTGAGCAGCTCGCCCTGCGGGGGTGTCACCAGAAGGTGTGGAAAGCTCGGTGACAAAACAGTGACAGTGTTCCCCGGGGGCCTGTTGACAGCTCGGGGTGCAGGGGAGGTGTTCCAGGCACGCAGGGCCACTCTCGGAGGTAGGAGGGCTCGGTGGCATCTGTGAGCCAGGTCACACCGCATTCCACCTGGAGCAGCCTGGGGACCGGGGCAGGAGAGGGGCTGCCTGTCCCCGATGCTGTGACATGGACCTGGCAGTGAGAGAGGGGACAGGCGCCCGTGGCACGCTCAGCAGTGTGTCCCTGAGTTGGCTGGGGTGGGTGGGAGAGAGCCCCATGGGCTGCAGCCCCGGTTTGGGTGACAGCAGTTTGTCACCCTGGGGCCGTGTGTGGGTGTGTGACTCTGTTGGGGGGCTGATCTCTGCCCCCCCAGAAGCAGGCAGCCAGTGTGCAGGCAGCAGCGTGGGTCTGCATCCCTGGGGCCAGGAGGGCTTTAGGCAGGGTTGGGTGGCGACTGTGTCCCCAGGGTCTGTCCCCAGGTCTGGCAGGAGGAAGGAAGGGGGGCTGCGGGGGCAGAGCACAGCCCTGGCGCGGGGGCACCTCCAGAGGCAGCTAACTCGGGTTGCGGTGACTAACGGAGTGAGCTCGCTTCACTGACGGCAGGTCCGGGACCTTGAGGGCTGCTTGTCCCAAATGGGGTGGGGTCTGGGGGCAGCGGGAACTGGCAAAAGCAAGAAGGAGCCCTTCAGGACCCCCAGGCCTTGGGAATGTCTCGTTTGGTGTTGGTCTCCAAGACCAGGAGATGGCTATGTGGATGGAGGCCTCAAGTCATCCGGCCATGCCCTCCTCCATTCCGACCCAGTCATCTTCTCTGTCTTCTCCTCCGCTTGCGTGCCTCTGTGTGTGTGTGTGCAATTAATCCCGGTTTCTGCTTGGTTTGAAATCGTAATCGCCTGGTGCTTCCGTTTGTTCGCTCTCCTCCCCAACATCTCTCTGACCGGGACGCAGCCGCTGGCACGTTTGTGATCTGACTCGTGGTTTTTCGGACCCCAGTCCTCCTCCCAGACAAAGTCTCTTGCCCATCCTGCCCAGCCCCGTGGAAGCCAAAGAGATGTGACCATCATCTCGTTAGTGCCGCTCTCAGAGAGAGCGAGGTGACTAATGGGGCCCCATTGTGCGCTTCCCCCTGAACAGTGTTCCCTTGATCCCAGAATAGCTCCCAGCCCTATTCGTTATGCGGAGATGAGTCACACAAAGCCAATCCTGGCCAGCTGTCAAGTCTTGAAGCTGTTCCCAATTCGGTGTGGATCTGACGGTCCCTGCATGGGCCAGGTGCTCTCCAAGATGCTCTCGTTTCAGCCTGCTTCCCCAGCCCTCGTTGGGCGGCACAGCCGGGCTGCCTGTCCCCTTCTGGGTGACATCCTGCACTTGTTTTGTAGGACAGAGACAATCACCTCACCCCATGTGTTCGGGGTTGACCACCAGATAAGGCTCCCGAGCTGGAGAAGATTTCAATTCTGTTTTCCACTTTCTTCCCAACTGGTGGAGACCAAGCTGGGCCACCCATGGGTCAGCTCCCCAGCAGCAAGGGCAGGTCTTTGGGCTGCCACTGACCTGGTCCCATTCCTGGGGGGCCACTTGTTTGGCTCAGCCGATGGCCTTGGTGTGCGTTTGCAGTGTGAGGTGACATCTGGGAGGATGGCTCCGGCCGTGTGCTGTGCGCCAGCCCTGCCCGGAGAGCTGCTGACCGTGTGTTTGGTTTTCAGGGCTGCCCTGGCCTCTGCCCACCAGTGCCACCCCCTTCCTCAGACCCTCAGCGTGCTGAAGAGCACCCCACAAGTGAGGGGCATGCACACCATCATCAGGTACAGCCCCTGCCACCGCGGCCGCTGGGGCGGGAGGGGGCTCGGCTGGCGGCTGGGGCGGGCTCGGATGCCTTTGGGCTCCTGAATCCCACGGGGGCCCTGTCATCACGACCTGGGGACATGGGACAGGAGAGATGGGGGTGGACTCTGTGTACATGAGCTGTGCTGTGGGTCCTCCATGGTCTCGCCAACACTTTTGCTGCTTTTTACCTTGAAACTACCGCCGCGATTCCAGGCTCAGCCGGTGGACCCTGTGCCAACAAGATGCTGAGAGCCAGGGGGCAGGGGCTGCCCTCCTCCCCCCAGCCCCTGACCCCCGTCAGCATCTCCTGGGGCACGTTTTGGTCCACAGCTTCCATTGCCTTTCCCTCCCCTCTAGGAACAAGGAGACCAGCAGAGATGAGTTCATTTTCTACTCCAAGAGGCTGATGCGGTTGCTGATCGAGCACGCGCTCTCCTTGCTCCCGTTCCAGGTGGGTTTCGGGGTGCAGCTGGGTGGGTGGGCAGCAGCGTGTTTGTTCTCTGATTCCTAACCTGTAACTGCCAGGGAGCTGGGACAGTCCTGGCGCTGCTCCTCCAACCTTTCCTCCCAGATTAAAACGGGGCCAGGGCTCCCCTGGGCACAGCCCTGGGTGACAGCTAAGGAGCCTCGGTTTCCCAGGGGCCAGAGCAGCCTGCAGCTGGCTGGATCCCTGCTACCAGGACTCCGAGAGCCATGTCAGAGTCCCCAGTAACACTTCTCACATGGTTTTTGTAGAGTTGCACGGTCCAGACCCCCCAGGGACAGGACTATGAAGGGAGGACGTACAGTGGGAAGCAGGTAAGTGGGAGCAAAGGTACAATTCAACCCTGCCCTGGGGGGTGACGTGGAGAGCCCTGTGGATGCAGAGCAAGGACACTCATGGCTTCTTGGGACTCCCATCAGGCCTGGGTTTGGTGCCTGCTGTCCCCATATCATCAGGACAGGTTGGTGGCCAAAGGTGCCATCAGCAATGTCACTGTGCCACCCACTACCACTGGGGGAGGCAGCTTGAACTGGGAGCAGCACAAGCCACTGCTGGGAGGGTTGTACCCATTAGAGTCCCCAGTTGTTGAGTCCCAGTGCCTTACCGGGGTGGTGTACACCCCCTACACCATGCCTTCCCGTGGCCCTCGCTGTGTGCTGCAGATCACCGGGGTGTCCATCCTGCGGGCGGGCGAGACCATGGAGCCAGCGCTGCGAGCGGTCTGCAAGGACGTGCGCATCGGGACCATCCTCATCCAGACCAACTGCAACACGGGCGAGCCGGAGGTAAGGCGGGGGCTGAGGGCATCTCCTGGCGTTAGCCGGCATGCAGGGGATGCCTCGTGTTTCCTGAGAGCTCTCAGCCATCTGAGAGCTGATCTTGGTGGGGGCTCAAAAAGAAGTGCTTTGGAAGCTCTGAAGTGGGCTTGGCTGGCATGGTTGTGCACGTTGGGGCTGGTTTGCTGTCCAAGCGTTTGTACCAGCGCGTCTCCAAGCTGATAGCTGGGGTCCCGGAGACAGAGATGCATGAAAGGTCCTTCACCCCTTCAAGAGGATCACAGAATCATAGAATCATGGATGGTTTGGGTTGGAAGGGACCTTAGAGATGATTTAGTTCCAACAAGAAGGTCTTGGGTTGCTCCGTTCGGCACGTCAGCAGAGACCCTTGAGCCTGCAGCCTCTGAGCTGACCTCTCTTCCCCCTGCCCAGCTCCACTACCTGCGGCTGCCAAAGGACATCAGCGAGGACCACGTCATCCTGATGGACTGCACGGTCTCCACGGGTGCCGCAGCCATGATGGCAGTGCGCGTGCTGCTGGTACGGAGGGTGTTGGGCGTGCTGGAGAGGGCGGGTGGTTCACTCCAAAATAATGTAAAACACCAGCTGCAGCTGTGCTGAGAGGCTTTGCACCAAAACCGTCTCCTCCTTGTGAAGGAGGATGTCATGGGAGACGACACAAGCTGGGGTGACTCTAACCAGCCAGTCACCCCTTCTTACAGTCTGGAATTAATTGGTTTCCTGGTCCTTTGCCCAGTAACCCCAGTGGGTCACAAAGAGGAGAGGAAAGTGGCTCCAGGAAGACCCTTGAGTGCTCTGAGTGTCACTCCCTGGAGGCAGGGACCATAACATGGCTCAGAAACCCTCACCCCGAGCTGTCTCTGTGCTGTTCCTGTAGGATCATGATGTCCCAGAAGACAAGATCTTTCTCCTCTCCCTGCTGATGGCAGAGATGGGTGTCCACTCGGTTGCCTATGCTTTTCCCCGGGTGAAGATCATCACCACAGCTGTGGACAAGAAGGTGAATGACCTTTTCCGGATAATCCCCGGCATCGGTGAGTATCTGTAGGGTGGGAATTAAATCAGGGGGATTTTCGGTGCTTCTGGCCAGAGGAGGTGAAGCCCTGGTTGGCAGCAGCAGCTTAGGTCTGGCCTTACCTTACCCCGGGACCCACTGCCTCTCTAGGGTCCTGCTGCCCCGTGGGTGTTGGGATCGACATCCACGCTCTGAGAGCTGTCACAGCCACGACTTTCTGGGCAGAAGGAGCCATTCCATGTGCCGCGGGCCTCCTCCAGCTCCAGGTGGAGAAGCTGGGCTGGGACAGCTGGAGCAGACCTGTGCCCACCTCCTTCCCCAAGCTGCCACCTTACACGAGCTCATCCAAAATCAGCTCACTGTTCTGCTGTCCTCACCTCTGCTGTGCCAGGAAACACCCCTGCCACGGGGTGCTGAAACAGCCTCCAGGCTGCTCCAGTTTTGCTGCTACACGAGTTTTAGTGCCGTTCGAGCTGTCGGATAAACCTGCTTTTGTTTCCATGCGGGCTGGGACGAGGACAGGCTGGAGGATGGGTCCCAGGGCTCCCTGCAGAGCTGCACCGCCACTGCATCTCTTTCTTTCTCCCCGCAGGGAATTTTGGCGATCGGTACTTCGGGACGGATGCTCCTCCCGACTGGAGCGACGATGAAGATGCTCTCAGCACTTAGCTGGATGTAGAGATGCCACTGGCGACAGGCAGCTTCAGCACCGCACCTTAACCCCTCTGTCATCGCAGATTTCTCCTCCCTCCTCACCCAGCATAGATATTTTTTTCAAATCTGACATTGGAGATCTAGGGCATATTTTTTCAACAAAACACAAATCCTAGTTTCACTTTGTGGACAGTCGTGTGTCCCAGCATAGAGCAGAGTTAATTTATTTTAATTTAAATATTTGCCTATATAACTTATTGGAGATATTTTATAAAGAAAAATAATAAATTTTTTCTCTGGTTTTCTTGAATGGAGCCATTCTTCATCACACCCCCCGGGGTGCCTGGAAGGATTTGCAACCCTTTGGGGCTGCTGGGAGCAGTGGTGGGAGGTCCAGATCCTGGTGCTGAGCAGCAGGCTGACCCTGAGCGGTCCTGACAGCTCTGTCCATGTGCTCTTACAGGCAGCTGGTGCTTGGGTCTCTCCAGGGGACACTGAAGCTCTTACACCCCAGGGAGGGCCTGGCTCTCTCTGTCTGGTGCCACTGAACGGTCACCTCGTGGGAGCTGGTGGGGACAGGGAGCAAGGAAAGGGTGACCCCCCTGTCCCCAGAGTGAGGTCTCCTGCCTGCAGCAGGGCTGTGAGCAGGAGAAAACCCACCGCTCCCATTCCCCAACTCCACTTTGGGCTGCCGTGCACTGGGGCAGAAATACCGTGCTCTTGGTACCAGAGGAAGGGCAGTTCTTCGTGTCTGCAAGGACGCTAAAGTTGAGCTCGGATCACACCA
>VZTO01019289.1:110170-120984 GCA_013400615.1 Syrrhaptes paradoxus | reverse complement strand
AAAATAACTGCCACCGCTCTGCGGCGTGTTGTATAAATTCTCAACTAAATTTAAAAGAAAACACGCGCTCGAGTTCCTGCAAGCACTCAGCGCAGGCATGAACCCTGGGCTTGAAAGGCACGCTCAGAGCCAGCACTGACACTTGATTAGTGTCTGCTAAAAATAGCTCCTTGCGTAGGTGGAAGGAGAGCTCGTAAGCACAAACACAGGATAGACAGACACGGGGGTTTTTGGCTGGGGCACCAGGTGAGCAGCAGTGGGACAAGGGACAGCAGCATCCCTGGGGGAAGAATGTCTGCACCCAGAATCCTTCTTCCAGGCTGCAGGAGCTCCATGCTGGAGGAGCCCAGTGTTTTCTTTCTAGACCATGAATGAATGCCCCCATCGTCCTTCGTGCATAAAGCTCCCGCAGACCTTCCTTGAGCAGTGCCGAAACAAGACCATGTGGGGGGTCTGCAGGAGGGTTTGCCCCCAGAGTCCTCCATGGGGGGTGAAGATCCCACAATAGTTCCTTGGGGAAAGGTGGGAGGAAAGCACCTCTGCTCCCCTCGCATCCTTCATCCCACTCCACACACCTTGAATGCAGCTTCTCTGTTCCCTGATAATAGCCCTTGATGGGCAACATGTAGGAAGTGGCCCAGGGAGGTGTGTGGATGGAGAACTGGGTGCAACAGGGCTGTGACCCCCCACATAGCACCCATGGACCATCCCATAGCCCCTGTGAGCCTGTGATGGCCAGCAGCTGTAGGATACTCACCATGGGAGGGGACGACAAAAATCGGGGTGTGAAGGCTGTGGGGAGGAGGAGGAGGCATCAGCAGAGCCTCAGACCGCCCCGTCTTGCTTTGCAGCACTTCCAGGCTGCTGAGTGCCACCCACGCACCCAGGCAGTCCCCAGCACCCTGGCCGGCGGCTGGCACGCCCGTGACAGAACAGCAGAGCATGGGACAGCCCCCGTGGCCACCACATGAAGGTCTGAGTGACCCACATCCTGCCCATGGGCATGGCCACAGGGACCACACAGCCCAAAGCTCTGCAGGACCTTTGCAGACAGAGTGACTCTTGCTTTTAACCCAGTGCATCCATGATTTTCCCCAGAACATCTGCATTTTTCCTTGGCAAGTCCACGGTTTTCCTCAGACCCGTGTTTTCCCTCAGCAGACCTGCATTGTCCCCCAGGAAATCCGCGGGTTGCCTCAGATCTGCACTTTCCCTCAGACCCACATTTTTCCTCAAATTTTGCACTTCTCCTTGGCAGACAGGCATTTTTCCTTACAAGATCTCTATTTTACCTCCGAAGATTCGCACTTTCGATCAGCAAATTCACATTTTTCCTCAGTAAACACAGGTTTTCCCTCAGCAAATCCACGTTCTTCCTCAGCAGGTCCGTGTTTTTCCTCAGCACACCCACATTTTCCCTCAGCACACCCACGTTTCTCCCCGCCACACCTGGGTTTGCCCCGCCACGGCCATATTTTACCTCAGCACACCAGCTGTGCACCATCACCAACGCCCCCCCCATGGCGGGCTGCTCCTGCTGCTCCACAACATGGCCTCTTCCCCTCCCCTCCTTCTCCACACCCAGCCTGAGGTGGCGATGGAGAATTTAGCGGCCAGCGCCATGGTGAGTGGCCTTGATGGCGGGCAGCCCCCTCCCTGCCGCCATTGTCCTCAGGCCAGGCGCCATCTTGGATCCCCTCGGCCTCCCCCGGCCATGCTCCGGAGGGTCCTCCAGCCCGCTCTCCCCCACCCCGGCGTTACCAGCGCTACAACAAACTGAATTTCTTTGTGTTTGCGACAAACTGTTGGCGGCACGGTCGGAAACATTGTGTGGGAGGCGGGCGGCTCCCCTCCCTGCCTCTGCCCTGGCGGCGTGTTCCCCAGAGCTGGCCACACCGGCCACTCGCAGGCCGGGGGAAAAGGAAAAAACACTCTTATTTTTGTCAAGACATTGATCTAAGGCTCTCTTAGACAGCCCCAGCTGTGAGGCTGCGTCACAGCGAGGTGACCGGTGCTGCCCACACCCCTGCCGCAGCCCTCGGCAGCACCGCTCTCCTCGCCCGCCCAAAAAGCTCCAATTTTGGGGGTTACGCTATTTTTTAAGTGCAAAGAAGAGCAAATGGGGTGGTTTGTGGAACCGTAGTGTGGTGCCTGGCTGCCACGGCCAAGCACAGCGTTCGCCAGACCCAGGCAAGGTCCCGGCCATCAGCACGCCCGGCTCTAGCTCCAGCTCCAGCTCCATCTCCAGCTTGCTGCTTCCATTGGCCAGACCGGCCGGGGCCGAGCAGCACATGGGGACACCCCGCAGGATGGACACCCCTGGGACATCCCACAGGACAGTCACCCCACGGGACAGACCCCCTGGGACACCCCATGGGACAGTCACCCTGGGACACCCCACAGGATGGACACCCCTGGGACAGACACCCCTGGGACAGACACCCTGGGACACCCCACAGAACAGACACCCTGGGACACCCCTGGGACAGCCACCCCTAGGACACCCCACAGGACAGAGACCCCTGGAACACCCTGGGACACCCCGGGACACCCCTGGGACAGACACCCTGGGACACCCTGGGACACCTTGCTCTCCCCACAGCCTCCTCCCAAAACATGGGGATACTGGAGAAACAGGAGAAAAAAAACAAACCCAAAAACCCAACCAAAAATCCTTTTTTTCTTATTCCACACCTGGGCAATGCAACCCTTCCAGCTCTCCCATTAAATAGCCAAAAACCTCCCGAAGGCATTTGGTCTGTTGCTGTCACAGGGAGCCCAGGGGCTTGGCTGTTGGGGTCCCACCCCCCCGGCGCAGCACCCCCGGTCTGGGCAGCACCTGCGTAGCCATTGCAGCACCAGGACCGGCCGTGCTTGCCTTCCCCCCCAGGGACCCAGCCCACAGCTGATGTGACCAGCAGCAGCGACTCTGCCACATCGTCCCCTCCTCACTAAAAATAGATCGGAGCGGTTTAAAAAAAAAAAGAGAGAACAATATCTGCTTGACCATCAAAGAGCAAACACACTCGTTTTGAGGCAGGAGCACCTGAGAGGAGAACTTTCCGGTTGTGTTTTCTCTTTCTGCAGCAGATGGGCTCGGTTTTCTTTGAAACAGATGAAATATCTCATTGCTGCCGGCCCAGGGTAACGGCCCGGAGCATCGTCCATGCAGCCCCATTCATGGCTTTGGTGGGGCTGCAAAGCCACCCAGTGATCAATCAGCTCAGAACAAACGACTCATTTTCCTTTCGAGCTTGCTACCCGCTTGTTTCCGATTTGTGCAGAAAGAGGCAGAACCTGTGGGCTGAAACCTGCCCGCTCATCCCTCCACTCATCTGAGAACCTGGCAATTCATCGCAGGAGTGACGAACACCCGCAGCAGCCTCGGCGCTACCTCCCGGCGCCTGGCTCTGGGCAGAGCTACACGCCACGGCTCTCTGGGCCTGGCAGCTCCAGCCCACAGGTCTGGGGGGACACTCTTGGCTAATTGTAAAAAAAAAAAAAAAGCTAATTTTCTGAGTTTTATAAGTGAGGAAATTTGTTGCAAGCAACCGCTGGTGGGGTTTGCATTAAAAACACTGCTCTGGCAACAGCGGCGGTTTTTCAGAAGTCGGTATCAGACGAGCAGTGGAAAAGGGGGTGGTTTTAAGCTGCGTGAGGAGTACGTGAGCACGGCGATCAGACAGTGCACTGACAGTGTCACACTAACGGGTTTACCTGGTGCCACTGGAAACTTTGTCACCAACACCTGAAGTTACATTCACGCCATCTGTTGCTGAAAGTCATCCTTGGGGAAGCTCCCTCGCCTCAGAGACTTTTATATAAATCAAAGGTGTTTGAAAGATTTTATTTGACCTTAACAAATGGGTGGTGAGGATTCATTTGACCCCACTGGCCTGTAGAGTGAATTGTTGCAACAAGAAGACAAAACATTGGGAAAGAGTTCAACAAAAAGATTCAAAGCCTCTAGCAGCCAGTCCACGCTCATCTGCCTTTCCTTTCCAAGCCTTATCCCTCGTGCTTTAAGTTGTTAATTAGCCAGTAAAATCATAAAGTTATATTACTCAGTACAGCATCCTTGAAACACAGCAGCAAGGGCTTCAGGAGTTTTTCAGGTGCTGTTTCATTTCCCAATGCCCAGCAAATACATCTGCAGGTTGTGCTGTTTCAGCTGTCTTCCTTGCTGCCAGTTCTTTTAATGTTAATTAATGGGAAATAATATTTTTGTGTGACTGATAAATTGCAGAGTCTTATGTACAAAATCACAGAATCCCAGGATGGTTTGGGTGGGAAGGGACCTTAAAGCCCACCCAGTGCCACCCCCTGCCATGGGCAGGGACACCTCCCACCAGCCCAGGTTGCCCAAAGCCTCATCCAGCCTGGCCTTGAACCCCTCCAGGGATGGGGCATCCACAGCTTCTCTGGGCACCCTGGGCACTGCCTCACCCCCCACACAGGGAAACATTTCTTCCCAATATCTCACCCAAAGCTGCCTTCAAAAGCAGCAGCACGCCTGCACGTTATTTAACTGACCGTCATTTTTCCTCCGTAGCACCCGAAGCTGGGCTGGGGAAGGGTGGGTCGGTGTGGAGCACCCCTGGGTGCAGGCTGCAGACACAGGGTTCCCAGTCTGGGATGCACCCAGCAGATCCCAGCACGGCAGAGAGCATCCCACCACTCCCAGTCCAGGCACGTCGGGGGAGGCTCTGGAAAAAGCCTGGGAGTTCAAACATGAAGTCAGAGCAGAGGAAGAAATCTTGAACACCGAGTATTCCTTCTCTGCTTTTAATGAACTGAACGAAGAAACAGAGAAGAGGCAAGTGCCCCCCTCCCTTCCTCTCTCATGCGAACAATAGCTGCGGTAAGAGAACAGGAGGGTTTGAGCGGCGCAGCCCTTCCAAGCAGCTCACGGAGCCTCACTAACGAGCTCGTTACAGGTACCGCTGAGCACAGCCCAGGCTGGGGTTATCCCTCATCCGACACCGTCAGGGGAGAAAATAAATACCCCGAAAGGAGAGAGTGGAGGGAAGGAGATGGGCTCACAGCCTCCCTTGGGGGGTCTGTCCATGGGGACTGTGGGCAGGGGTGAGATGGAAACCCCCACTCACTACGGCACGACCCTGAGCCTGCTGCACCCGCAGCCGCTCCAGCACCAGGACCCCCACTCCGAGCTGTGCTTGGGGGAAGCGATGTGACTCGGTGGGCTACATACACCCTTCAAACGGCCAGCACCCGCTGCCAGTGCTGGTGCTGCGGCATTTCCTGCGCCCCTCGCTGCCACTGCTGGTGCAGAGGGACGCACACGCTGCCCGCTGCAGCCGGGGAGGTTCTGCGGGTGACTCCCACTGGGAAGGAGATGGGCTCACAGCCTTCCTTGGGGGGGTCTGTCCATGGGGACCGCGGGCGGGGGCGAGATGGAGATCTCCACTCGCTATGGCACGACCCTGAGCCTGCTGCACCCGCAGCCGCTCCAGCACCAGGACCCCCACTCCGAGCTGTGCTTGGGGGAAGCGATGTGACTCGGTGGGCTACATACACCCTTCAAACGGCCAGCACCCACCGCCGGTGCTGGTGCTGCGCCATTTCCTGCGCCCCTCGCTGCTGCTGCTGGTGCAGAGGGACACACAGGCTGCCCGCTGCAGGCGGGGAAGTTCTGCGGGTGATTCCCACTGTGGATATCCTGGGCAGACACAGACACCACAACCACAGCGAGCTCCCAGTGCTGCAGCTTCGCCCAGGGATAACGTGGCATCGCACACAGGGCTCGGGAGGAGCTGGGCGCAGCTCCACAACCCCTCTGCCCTGGGGCAGGGTCTCCTGGAAAGTGGCACGGAGGAAGGGACACCTCATCCAAGGCAGCAAAGGACACGAGTCCTTGAGCCACCAGACTGCCTCCCTCCACCGTTAACCCCTGCAGCCCCGTTTCAGCTCGGGAAGCAGCACACGGGGTGTTTTACACCCTCTGAAGCAGGGCACCACTGTCCTGCCATCCTGCTCCAGCCCCCCGAAATGTGCTGTGCCCTCCGGACCGAGGGATGCTGCTCCAGGCATCCCTGGATCCTTGGGTAGCATCCACGTTGCCCTTTGTTTTCCTCTGTTCTACAGCTGAAACAGCTCTCCTGGGCCTGCCAGGGATTAATGAACGATCAAAATCGAGATCTGCTCTCTGTGAGCCACAGGACACGGGCACTGCTCTCCGTGCTGGATTTGGCCTTGATGGAGGATCTGCTGAGCTGGGACAGCTTTGGGGTGTGGGGGGACGCAGACACGTGCCGCAGCCCTCGGCCAGCGCAGGATGGAGCTTTGCGTTGTGCTCTGCCTCCATTCAGCCAGGCAGCGTTCAGGAAACATGTTTTTTTGGTGAATGGGGTGGAAATGAAGGTCTTCTGCTTATTGAACTGAGGAACAGGAGGTCTCCATCCCCCCAGGGCCAGGGAGGGGGACCCAGAGCAGCGTCATGCCCAGGCTGGACCCAGGCGCTGGAGGATGCTCTGCAGCTCCCGCAGCCAGGGCATCCCTCCTCGCCTCCCTCTCTAACAGCAGCCAGGCGCTTTCTCATTTTCAAATGAGTCGAGAGAACCCCTAAAACACAGAGCTGGGTTGGTTAAGTTGGGTTTTTTTGGTTTGGCTTCTTTTTTTTTTTTCTGCACTTCTCTTTGCCGCCCTTGTCTGTCCAGCGTGTAATGGAAATTTTACCACAGACGCTCACGGTGAACAAACAGGAAGCCAGCAGAAAGTGTGGCAATTCGCTGTAGCCCGGCTCAACTCTGCCGGGTGACAAGAAAGGCCATAAAAGCCACCGTGGGGGTGGCAGGGTGGCAGAGAGCAGGCAAGAGGGGCCGGGGCCGGGCAGCCTCTGCCTCGCCTCCCGGGGATGCTGAGGGCTCGCAGGTAAGGCAGGCACTGCCCTGCTCCTTCTTTTTCCTTTCTAATTACCTTTGGCAGTCTTCACCACGTTCCTGCTCGGCTCCTCGTGGTGGGGGAGGTCGGGAGGAACCTGTCATGACTTCATTGCTCTGTCCCAAACTTACTAAAACCGAACCTTGCTCAGAGAAACTAATTCTATTTGGCTTTTTTTCTCGTTTTTTGGTCTTTGCAAGCCTATAATGCAAAGCTTAAAACCCTCCCAAAGCCCATCACAGCTCTGGATTAGAGGTATTTGATTAAAAAAGCAGTGCTGTGGCTCTGCAATCCCCTTAGTTCCTGCCTGGAAGATTTCTCTTTCCTTTGCTCCTGGGCAAATCCGGAGCCACTCCACTGAAGCAGATTTTCTCGGCTGCGTGCGGGTGCCTGGAGGTGCAGCCGGCTCGGTCCACACCGCACACGTGGGAGCGAGGTGGGGCCCAAATGAAGCAAGAAATCCAGCAAGGGGCTGAAAACAGATCACGGCTTCCTCTGCGCCTTTTCCTGGCAGCTTTTCTAGGCCCACTCACCTCTTCCACAGAGTTTTCGGTGCCAAACTTGAAAAATCCTTCCTTTGTAGTTAGTTCACTCATTTTAACTGAGATTTTAATGCTCATTTTTCTGCACTTTCGGCAAATCTCTCTGCCACGAGGCTGCCAGAAAGGGCAGCCAGAGATCCCCTGCCCCGGAGAAGCAATTTTCAGCATCCCATAGAATCAGGAAACCTCCCCGTTACCTGCAGAGGTGGGCAGAAGCTTTTTGTGATCCTGAACTGCAAAAATCCAGGGCAGCCCCCACAGAAACGTGCTCTGCTGCTCGCTTGGGTGCTGCCGGCTGAGGGGCAGGAGACCTGCACCCCCCCTCGCTGGGAGGCTGATGGCCCGAGGGATCCAGCAAGGGGAATGCCTGAGATGTGAGGATGATTTGAAGATAATGAGGTGCTGGAGGATCCCCTGGGCTGCAGGCAGACTCTCCATTAGCAGTTTTTCCAGGGGGGCTGAAGTGCTGCTTGTGGGGGGGAGCTGCTTCTCTGCTTTCTCTTCCAAATTCCTCCAAGGTTGGGGACGTCTTGGTGAGCACATGGTGTGGGGTTCGGCGGCTGCCCAAGCGAGGGGCACCTCGAGGACTGTCTAACCTGAGAATGGTGAAACACGAGGGTCAATCTCAGGTTCGTCAGCCCATGAGACGCCTTCTCCAGAGCGGGACAGGCAGTGCCGGCCCCCACCACGGCCACCCCCTCGTCCCAACACACCGGGATGCACGGCTGGGAGCAGAGGGGCACCGAACACACACATGAACCTGGACACGGCTGTTTGTGGCGATGGGGAGGGACCGGCGCGGATGCCAGCCCCAAGGAGGAAAGTGGCCGGTAAATCCCAGCCGGTCCCTGGGAGAAGCTGCTGGAAGCTTGGCCGCGCTCAGAGCCGGTGCCGTCATGGTCGGCGAGGCAGCGGCTGCCGCGTGCCGCTGGCTGTTCACCAGACGGAAGGCTCCGAGTGCTAAAAGCACCTAATTAGGAGCCTCTCCTGCTCCCACCAGCTGCGAGGCCGCCGGATCCACGCCTCTGCGAGCCAACGAGCGCAGCCGAGGGGTGCGCTTGGCATCCCTGAAAGCATCATTATCGCGTCGCTCCTCACACTCCTGAGTGGAGGAGGAGACAGTGACAGCCCGAAAAGTGACAATAATGAATCCCCAGGCAGCACGCGGGGCCCTTCAGCGCTGAACGCGTCAGTAATTTATGAAGGGAGTAGAAAAAAAGATTTTTTTTTTTCTTTAAATTTTCCAAGTTGAGCTTCCTAAACAAAACACTGAGTACAAGACGCACTTGTCGGATTCACTGTCTTTCCTACAATTAAATGACTAATCCTAAAGCACACGGACTGAAAGAAAATGGTCTGCAGTGTCACCAGCCCCAGCGCTGGCCCTGGGGGTGACAGATGAACCGAGCTGCATCTCCCCACGCCTGCTCCCGGTCACCCCGTCACAAGGTGTCTGAGCAGGAGCAGCTCTCCCTGCCCAGAGCCGCTGCCTCGCTCCCCCCGAGCTGGGGTGACCCTGAAACCCCACGGGGGATGCTCTGGGCATCACCCCTCCCACTGCCACTCTCCCCCCTGCCCCGCAGCCCCTCGTCCTTCAGCAGAGCTGCCCCGGGAGATGGGCAAAAGGAGTTTTGCAGAGAGAGCCCAGCCCCACGTGGAGGGGAACGGCCAAAATCGCTGCCGCTGGGGCACCGGGGGACAGCCGCTGCAGGTGGGGGGCAGAGCAGCCCCAAAATGCCGGCCACCCCCACAGCGAGGGCTCCAGTGCCCGGCCCTGCCACCTCAGCTCCAGTGGCTGGTCTGGGGTCACCACCCTCATGCTCGGCAGATGGAAAAATAAGCCCAAGATTCGTGTGCGTGCGTTGCACCAATGCTGCCCCATGGCAGAGAGCGATGGGGTGGGCAGGGGAGCAGTGGGGCGGGCAGGGGAGCACCAGCACCCTCCAAATCCCAACCCAGCTGTGAGGGGACTTAAAACCATTCCAGGACCCCCGTGAGCAGCCAGGCAGCGTGGGGGACATAGCTCCATCCCTCCGTGCTGGGCTCCCTGGGGTCAGGGCTCCTGTCGCCGCTTCATTCTCCTGCTGGGGTTTTGGGGGGGTGACATGTCTGGGAGGTGCCGGGGAGCTGCGGGCAGGGCAGTGCAGCCCCCAGCCCAGGGTCAGGCTCCGGGGGGCCGGAGCGGAGCGGGCGCAGGTGGAGCGCGGCGATGACGGCGGTTCTGGATGATTCAGGAACGACGAGGACTCGCACAATGCGCCAGCACAAAGCGAGGGGGGCGGATGCTCCCCCCTCCCAACGGCCGCTTGGCTCCTGTCAGGAGTTATTCTGCCATTGAGAGGGTGTGGGGGACCACCCCCACTCCCTGTCCCCACAAATCCCCCCAGCCCTTCCTGGTGACCCCCCCAGAAAGCCGCAGAGCCCTCTGTTTTTTCAGGCAGGTGCTGACCCGCAGGAGGAGGGGAGGTTCTCACCATTCGTTCAAATCCTGGTTAATGCAGGTTGAGGGTTTTTTTTTTTTCCCCTTTCTCTCAAAATGTTTATTCCTCACGAGGGAGTTTTAATTTTAGAGACAGCGGCACTTTTGAGAGATGAAGCGACTGCTGAGCTCTGAGAGCCGAGTGATGGAAGCTCCAGCAGGGAGGGAGCAAAAGGCAAATGAATCAGACCCGCGAGTGCCCCGGAGCCGGGGCTGCATCCCGAGGGGTGCGTCTGCGCCGGGCCATCGGGGCGGGGGGAGAACGCGCTTCTGTGCTCCCCCAGGGGGGAACATTGGGCTCCGGATGCGCATTTGTGCTTTTTGAAGTCGAGTTCTCACCTGCACGATCCCAGGAGCTGAATCACCCGGAGGAGCCGCAGGGAGCCGGGCGCTCGCTGCCTTCACCGGGCACCTTCCGAAGGAGCCGCCGGGAAAACTTTCCAGGGACACGGAGGGGTGCAGAGCTGGGGGCTGACCTCCCCCATGCGTGTGCCCCGGTGTCTCCCCCACCCCGCGGGACCATGTCACTCCGGGGGGTGTCCAGGGACCCGGTGTGGGTCCATGTTCGGGTGCCTGGGAATGTGACCCGGTGCGATGCGGGCGGGGGGCTCGGCTGGGGGACCCTGCTGCACCCCCCGGTGGCCCCCCCACCGCGCACGGAGGGTCCGTCGTGCACACCCACCGTCCCCCGCACACCACCTGGGTCCCCCTCGTCTCTCCGACCCGCCCCCCATTTGTGCCCCCTTGTGCACACACCCCTCTGCGGCTCACCCCTTGCACCCCCACGAGCCCCCCCAAATATCCCCCAAAACACTCTCACCCCCACAAACCCCCGTGTATCCCCCCAGACTGACCCCCCTCACCCCCACATACACCCCAAAAAATCAGTTTCA
>VZTO01019289.1:75183-109304 GCA_013400615.1 Syrrhaptes paradoxus | reverse complement strand
GGAAGGGGGGGGAGGCCTCATCCCTTGGGGGGGGGGGGTGGGGGCTCGTCCCTGAAGGGGGTCCCATCCCAGAGGGCTCTGTCCCCAAGGGGTCTCATCCCTAGGGTGGGGGTCCCCCGTGGTGTGAAGCCCCCCTGACCACAGTGGCGGGGATGTGGGGTGGGGCAGGGGGGCTCTTGCAGGCGCCTGTCCCCGGAGCAGAGCGATGCGGGTCAGGATGCTGTCGGCCGCCTCCGTCCTCGTCCTGCTCTTCCTGCCCTCGGAGACCTGCTCCCCCCTGCAGTGGCCGTGGGGGACAGCCCGCCGGCTGCCCCTGGACCCCCCACCCACCTGGGAGCCCTGGCCGGGAGCCCCAAAGCCTCCAGTCCCCACCGCCGACCCCCTGCCCCAAAGACTGTGCCAACACCACGGGGCAGAGCCCATGGCGGCCCCCCGGACCCCCCGGGCGCTACAGACGGGGAAGAGGCGAGACGGGAAACCCAACTCCCTGGATCTGACCTTCCACCTGCTGCGGGAATTCCTGGAGATGTCCCGGGAGGAGAGACTGGCACAGAAGGCGCTCAGCAATAAGCTCTTGCTGCAGAGTATAGGAAAATGAGGGGGGGGGGAGTGAAGGAGACCGACCCGAGCAGCCATGGCAGAGCAGAGAAGACGTGGGGGGGGGGGATGCTGCTGCCCAGCCCAGCGCTGGAGCCATGCCCAGGGACCCCCCTCCATCGCCCGGCGGGGTCCCCGTCGCTGCGTCGCGCATGTTGCTCTTGTTGCACATTAAAGTCACCCTCGCACATGCCCCCCCCGCTGTCCTCTCATGCTTCCCCCCCCCCAGCCCTACAGGTGACCCTTTGCTCCCCTGAGGTGGGGGTATCCCCAATTTTAAGCCCTCTGGCTCCATCCCATCTGCAGACAAAGGGTTTGGGAATAATTTGACGGTGCAGCAACCCTGGGTACCGAACATCATCCCCCTCCTAGAGCTTCTCCATCCCTACCACCACCCATAGACCCCGGTCTCCCCAAAAAACACCAGTGTGATCCCAGATACATTCCAGGGTGAAAGGCACCACATAGCAGCTGTGGGATCAGGGGACACACACACAAGACCCCAGAGTCAGCTGCGGGAGGAGGGAGGCTGCAGAGGGCGGGTGGTCAGTCCTGGAAAAGGGTCTGGGGTGGGTGGGGTGTTGTGTTGGTCATCGTGTGCCACCGCAGGCCATCAGGAGCCTGGGAGGGATCAGTGTCACCTGTGAGTGATCTCCACGAGCCAGTTGTCATCGCTGTGAGGGAGCAGTAGCACCTGTGAGCCCACCACCATCACCCATGGCCCCATCCCATCGCCCCCGCATCCCACAGGAACCCCACTGTCCCTCATCCTCCTTCCAGGGCTGCACGAGCAGCAGCTCCGTTGTTGGCTTCCAAAAATATCCCAGTGAGCCGCCCCGGGGCTCTCAAACCAAGTCTGTTCTCCTCTGAAGCTGCTGGTTACCCGGACGAAGCCTCTCCTCCTGCTCCTTTGAGGGCTGGGTGGGTTTTTTCTCTACAGGAACATTTTCTCCTGTGATGAGGAGCAGGTAAGGAACAGATAAAAGCTGCTGCAAGGAAGGGAGGAACAGTCTGTGAAACCAGAGGCAATTACACCCCGCCTCAGGCAGCCCCAGCCGTCAGAAGCACTTTTAACCCTCTCTGGAAAGCTGGGGCTGGAGGGGAACTGGGACCGGCTGGGCTGAGCCCCCAGACCCAGCGGGAAGAGGAAGAAGAGGAAGAGAATGATTTCTGCTGCTTGCAGGGTGCTGGGCAGCAGCTGCAGCCCAAAGCAGGACGAGCGCTCTGGGGGGGCCTGGGACATGACCGGGGGGGACAGCTGGGGTGCGGGTTCATCCCAGGGGGCTGTAGGGGACATTTCTCTCTGGGTCACTGCCCCAGGGGACAGTGGCTGGGCAGGCACTGGTGGCTCCTCTGGCCCCACAAGGGACCCAGACCCTGAGCATCTGTGCAAGAGCATCCCACCCCAAGGGGTCCCACCCTGGCACACGGACTCCCCATCGCCCCAATCCCCCTCCCACAAACACAGCCCTGGGGACCGCTGCCTGCAGCCGCCCCCATGCTGCCAGCACTGGGGCTGAGCTGGGTTTGGGGAAAGCTCCCAGGCACAGACCGTGGCTCGGGGAGGGTTTCGCTCTGCTGCAGCCCCAGGGGAAGGAAGAAAAGTGACCCCGGGGCTGTGCCAGAGCCCCTGCCCCAGTGTCCCCTCCCCACAGCCAGCTCAGCCAACCCAGCCCTGGGTGACCGGCCAGGGGGGCACAGGGACAGATGTTTACCTCCTTCCGTAAGATTTCCATCAATTGCAGAAGTAACCTCTGCAGAATGACCCACCCCAAGGAAGCCCCACGGGGAATAAAAGCCAGGGGGGTGCCACCCTGCAGCGAGGGCAGCCTTCATCCACCCCCGAGCCCTGTGCAGCACTCGGGTTCACGCTGCCTCATCCCCACCGTGGCTGGGGAACAAGCCCCACAGCAGCCTCTGGCACAGCTCTCGCTCACCTTTGCTTCCGCCTCTACACCGGCAACATCAGGAGCAAAACCAGCCTCTGACAACATCAGCTTCTACAAAAAAAAATAAAATACTTTTACTTCAAACAGACCGACTGCCACCGCTGCCGGAGCAGCTGGCCCTTGCCCCAGCACCCTGCCATCAGCCCTCACACCGTCTGGCAGCTGTAACTTGAATTTACACCCCAAATACCTGCCGTGGTCCAGCAGCATACAAACATCTTTGGCATCTGATGCTCCAAAACTGCCGCGGACCCCAGGGTGGGTGCAGTCACCATCCCCACCGCAGGGACCCAGGGTCCACCCACACACACGGAGCCGAGGAGCTGCCGGGCACCACAGCACACCCGTCCAGGGATGGCAGGAGACGGGAGACCTCTCCCACGCCCCCCCAGCTCCCCACAGGACCCCCGTCACCCAGTTCCTGGGGCTGTGCAGACCCTTCCTCCAGTCTGTGGGCAAGGAAAGAAAAAGCCCATGTGCACTTTTGCATTGAAAACATTTATTTTACAACAGTGGTTTCAGATAACTTAGCAATCTTTATTTTAGTTTCTATTTGGACATACAATACACAAATTACCATGCTAAAACATAAAATAATTCCTTCTGCGGTAACTGCGTGTATGTACAGGAGCTCAGTAGTATCGAGTGTTACAATCCACGAAGTTCAGACAGCCACAGCTACTTACAGACAGGTCAAAGTATGGTCCTTTAGTAACATAACAAAATATATATATGTCTATATTATAATTGCTTTTCAGATGCATTTATACTTCGATTGTGGTTTGGTATTTTTTTTTTCTTTACAATTTTTTTTTTTCTTTTCTAAAGATGGTATCCCACCACCCGCCCCTACCCAGCTGAAGTACAGTGCAAACGCCAAACGCATTCTCTCCCGGCGGCCTCGGCTCCCCCAGGCTTCCTAAGAGGCCAACACAGCCAAACCCCGCCATGAATTACCGAGTTCAGGGCCTTGCTCACATGCAAAAGGAATAGAAAACCTCAGATGTCTGCGGTAACACAAACCAAACCATCCACACCCCGCCCCAGGGAAGCGGTGAAGGTGGGGACGGGTGGAAGGAAGGAATGACGGCGATCGGCTCGGGCGGCACATGGAACCCGGCAAACCTCAGAGATCATCTACCGCGACGGACACAGAGAACCTCAGACGTGTAAGCGATACAGGAACCCCCTCAACATCCCTCACTTCTCCTGGGGAGCACAAACCCCCCATGTTCGTATGTCAGGCAGCACCCCTGGAAGGACAGGCTCACGGGGACCAGCCGTGGTGGGACTGGAAGAGATCTGGTGGCACTCCCACGGACGCTGGCTGCAACCATCGTGCCTTTACACAGCTCACCGCCTAACTTTGGCTTTATGACCCGCAGCAACTCCAAATCCTTATGAATCCAACCTCCAAACGCAGTAACCGGAGCGGGCTGTGGAGACACGGCCGTGGTTCCAGGGGGAATTCAGTCCAGCAAGGAGGGAAGGGAGCAGGAGTGGCCTCTCCCTTCCCAAACAGCACAGCTCTCCCGCCTCTTCTACCTGTTTATTTATACAACAGGATCCTTCCACCCTTTCCTTCACCAGTCATCTAACCTGACAGACCTGGTTTGGTTTTTTCCTGCAGCTGAAAGTAGAAAGCACAATCCTGGACACACACAGAACTCAAACCTTCCGCTTGTCCGGCTGAGTTCCCAGCGGTACTTTGAGCCAAAAGTTCCTACCACCAAAGAAAAAACAGCAGCAAGTACTAGGTGCACACCTGTGGTATAAATATATACATATGTGCATATATACATACGTACACACACGTGACGTTGCAATCCCAAGCCTCCAGCGCGGGTTCGGACCTTGCTCTGCGAGCTCACCGAGGAAAGGACAACACGGCGAAAACTTGGAGAAGGAAAAAACCCAAACTGACGTGTTCTACTACACCTCTAGCGACGAGCGCATCGACCACGATTACGACACCCTACGCGCCAGCCCGTGTGGGTTCAAGTCATCCCGGGGTCTCACTGCCGTCCTCCGACGCAGAGCGGGGACAGGCGCAGCCCCGCTCCGGCCGGAGGGGCTGGGACACGGGGCAGCTGGCAGAATTCAAGTAGGTGGGAACATTTTTGGAAAGATGTGACAAGGAACCGCTGACAGACTGCGAGAGGACACCCACGCGGGTGGCTGTGGGGAAAAGGGAGCAGAGAAGACAACAGCACTCAAGAACGAATGGCCTTCTGTATAAGAGCTTCCTCTATACATATATATATATATAACCACCAGAAATTCCCAGCATCCCTCCTTTTAACAACAGAATTAACCGTGCATGTGACGTTGGCATTTGATTTCCAAATGAAGGTTTGTCTTCCAGATTTACGGCATTTGGCTTGCGCACACGTCAAAGACAGACAGCTTCCCTCGCACAGTCTCTTGTAAAGAAAGCAGCTTCTTGGAGGGAAACGGGAATTTCAGTCGTGCCGAGTCCCAGACAGCCTGTGAGCCTCTCACCGCAGCGCGTGGAGCAGACCCAGCTCTCCGGGACTTCAACACCAACAAATGTCCTGCCACCTTGCTGGCTATCTGTGACATCTCTTCCAAGCTATTTTAAGCAGTTGCTGGTGTAATGAAACGCTACAAACTAGATGATTTCCACGATGGTACAGAGAAGCAGCATGAGATGATCAAGCATGTGAAGTTCATACTGACCTTACACTACGGACACTTGTACTGGGGGGGGGACATTTCGGTGCTGTAAGATTAACGTGCGTTTAAACAGCGTCTGGAATGACTAACGCGAGGCGGGGGCTGCAGAAGCCTCCCCCGGCCACCTTGCGAGAGCCTCCCGTTAAACATGCCGCCAACGTCCGCTTGGGTAGGAAAAACCTGCAGCACAAACGCCATTTCCTACATTATCTGGAAATGTCAAGAACACCGAGGGGCAAGAGACAGACAAAGGGCACCAACTAGTTGAGAGAAGCGGGCACCTCTCTCGAGGAGTGCATACGGTACAAATGCTCCGACACAGCCCCCCAAAAGCACAGCGCTGGCCCTCCATACCACCCAACACAACCGCTTCATCGATGGGACAGGAATATCCTTTCTGAGAGGCTCCTGCCCCTGTAGTGTTTATTGTCTGACACGAAGGGGTTTAAAAACCGTCCTCCCCCCGGCACGGCTGCAGGACTCGGAGTTTCTCCGCACTGTGCCCAAATCCTTTGTGTTCCCGTTCCAACTGCAGGCTGTGCTCACCCAAACCTCAGAGCATCATGTTTTAAGAACACAATGAGTGCTAATATCTAAAGCAGTTTACAAATATTACAAATGTAAAAAATAAGACTANGGTGGGACTGGAAGAGATCTGGTGGCACTCCCACGGACGCTGGCTGCAACCATCGTGCCTTTACACAGCTCACCGCCTAACTTTGGCTTTATGACCCGCAGCAACTCCAAATCCTTATGAATCCAACCTCCAAACGCAGTAACCGGAGCGGGCTGTGGAGACACGGCCGTGGTTCCAGGGGGAATTCAGTCCAGCAAGGAGGGAAGGGAGCAGGAGTGGCCTCTCCCTTCCCAAACAGCACAGCTCTCCCGCCTCTTCTACCTGTTTATTTATACAACAGGATCCTTCCACCCTTTCCTTCACCAGTCATCTAACCTGACAGACCTGGTTTGGTTTTTTTCCTGCAGCTGAAAGTAGAAAGCACAATCCTACACACACAGAACTCACACCTTCCGCTTGTCCAGCTGAGTTCCCAGCGGTACTTTGAGCCAAAAGTTCCTACCACCAAAGAAAAAACAGCAGCAAGTACTAGGTGCACACCTGTGGTATAAATATATACATATGTGCATATATACATACGTACACACACGTGACGTTGCAATCCCAAGCCTCCAGCGCGGGTTCGGACCTTGCTCTGCGAGCTCACCGAGGAAAGGACAACACGGCGAAAACTTGGAGAAGGAAAAAACCCAAACTGACGTGTTCTACTACACCTCTAGCGACGAGCGCATCGACCACGATTACGACACCCTACGCGCCAGCCCGTGTGGGTTCAAGTCATCCCGGGGTCTCACTGCCGTCCTCCGACGCAGAGCGGGGACAGGCGCAGCCCCGCTCCGGCCGGAGGGGCTGGGACACGGGGCAGCTGGCAGAATTCAAGTAGGTGGGAACATTTTTGGAAAGATGTGACAAGGAACCGCTGACAGACTGCGAGAGGACACCCACGCGGGTGGCTGTGGGGAAAAGGGAGCAGAGAAGACAACAGCACTCAAGAACGAATGGCCTCCTGTGTAAGAGCTTCCTCTATACATATATATATATATAACCACCAGAAATTCCCAGCATCCCTCCTTTTAACAACAGAATTAACCGTGCATGTGACGTTGGCATTTGATTTCCAAATGAAGGTTTGTCTTCCAGATTTACGGCATTTGGCTTGCGCACACGTCAAAGACAGACAGCTTCCCTCGCACAGTCTCTTGTAAAGAAAGCAGCTTCTTGGAGGGAAACGGGAATTTCAGTCGTGCCGAGTCCCAGACAGCCTGTGAGCCTCTCACCGCAGCGCGTGGAGCAGACCCAGCTCTCCGGGACTTCAACACCAACAAATGTCCTGCCACCTTGCTGGCTATCTGTGACATCTCTTCCAAGCTATTTTAAGCAGTTGCTGGTGTAATGAAACGCTACAAACTAGATGATTTCCACGATGGTACAGAGAAGCAGCATGAGATGATCAAGCATGTGAAGTTCATACTGACCTTACACTACGGACACTTGTACTGGGGGGGGACATTTCGGTGCTGTAAGATTAACGTGCGTTTAAACAGCGTCTGGAATGACTAACGCGAGGCGGGGGCTGCAGAAGCCTCCCCCGGCCACCTTGCGAGAGCCTCCCGTTAAACATGCCGCCAACGTCCGCTTGGGTAGGAAAAACCTGCAGCACAAACGCCATTTCCTACATTATCTGGAAATGTCAAGAACACCGAGGGGCAAGAGACAGACAAAGGGCACCAACTAGTTGAGAGAAGCGGGCACCTCTCTCGAGGAGTGCATACGGTACAAATGCTCCGACACAGCCCCCCAAAAGCACAGCGCTGGCCCTCCATACCACCCAACACAACCGCTTCATCGATGGGACAGGAATATCCTTTCTGAGAGGCTCCTGCCCCTGTAGTGTTTATTGTCTGACACGAAGGGGTTTAAAAACCGTCCTCCCCCCGGCACGGCTCGGCCGCAGGACTCGGAGTTTCTCCGCACCGTGCCCAAATCCTCCGTGTTCCCGTTCCGACTGCAGGCTGTGCTCACCCAAACCTCAGAGCATCATGTTTTAAGAACACAATGAGTGCTAATATCTAAAGCAGTTTACAAATATTACAAATGTAAAAAATAAGACTAAAAATGGTGACATGGCTCTAAAACATCGCTGCGTGGAATCGGCAGAAATCTACACCCTATCAGACGCACCGAGGTCGACATAAACAAATTTATATACAGATAAATATTTAAGAATTTCCTACAAATATCACTAACAAAATGAAACTGGCATTTAACGGGTGCAATGCCCCTTCATTCACTTCAAGTGAAGCGTGCAATTTGTACAATTGGTTGTACCACAGTGCGCTGGGGATTTCCCCATCCCAGGGGAGGATGGGCACTGTGGGTCCAGCACCCTCCTCCAGCGGCCGGGAGGGATGATGGTACCCGAGCACTCTCCGCAGCGAGGCCGTAGCCTTCCCTACTCACCCCACGCTACGAACGGCTCTCCATGCAACGCAGCTCGGGAATAACGTCAGTGGTCCTTACACCAGCCAGCAGAAGCTCCGATGCTCCGATTCACCCCGATGCTCCTCCTCGTCAGGAGGGGCTGCAAGTGCTGAGAAAATTGGATGAGCTACGTGGAGGTGGCCGGGCTACTGACACGGAGGTCTCAGGCAACTTGTAAAACTTTATACAACTTTAAAAAAAAAAAAAAAATCAAAGCTCAAGTTTTAGCTCTGGCAGCACGCTGAACAGAGATCAGCAGTGCCCAGGCTGAATTTGGAAGGAAACATTCTGCACGAAAGCCAGGTCACGGGCTGCAGCGCCCGCAACGCTGCTCCTGCGGCTCTGTCAGGGACACCGCAGCTCCACCCGCCCGCGCTCAGAACTGCCGAGCGACCTTCTGCACCAGGTTTTGAACCGTTATTTCCAACGGAACGGTGCATCCACTACGATCCAGCTTGGCCGTTTTGAAGTACAATTCGGGTTAGAGCCCAGGATACCCCTGTGCCCTGCCTACGAGAGCAAAGCAAAAGCGGGCATCAACCTTCTCATCTTCCGATCACGTCAGCTTTGTTCTAAAGCAGCAATGGTTGATGGGTTTCTCATACAGTTCAGCAAGAACTACACTAATACCCAATAATCTTTAAATTCAGAGATAATACAGGAACATGGGCAAACTTAAAACAGTTTCAACAACCACGAATATGCACCTAGAGCCATGTTTTCCCCTCATTCCCTGTACCCGTGGTCTCAGAGCAGTTTCCCTCGCAGCATCTAACACCGTTCTGGCACAGAGCGGCGAACAGACTGGGTTACTACTCACACACCACCCACCGACACAGCCGAAAAGAAAGCAGCCTCTCAAATTCACGCCTTGCTAAGCGAAGAACTAAACCAGCAAATAAATCCTGGATGTTGTCTTTTCCCAAGCAGCGTGGAACCCGGGTGACAGCATCACCTCTGCTCCTCGTTTGCTGCCCACGTTTCAGTTCCAACGTCGGGAGCTCACAAAGGGGCTCCAGGTGCACTTCACACCTCCCCGGAGCCACAGCCTCCTGCCAGCTTTTCTAGCGCAGTGGAAGAGGCCCAGAAGGGGTAAGATACGAGGAAAATTCCAAATTAACAGCGACAACCAGCCCCCGGTGTCGGGAGGCACAGCTGCTCCGCAGTGGAGCGACAACCGCAACAACTGGCTTTGTGTTACACATCTGGATGGACACAGGGACACGGAGTGTGACAAACCACAGCACGCAGCGAAACGGCCTTTTCCTCGTTCTACCGAGTCACTCTGATCAACCGTGCTCATTTACAAAGCCAAAAAACCCCTAACAGTTTTGTTTTTACCAAGAACATGATTTGCACAGATGAGGGCAATTGTCAGCAGTGGGTTTTCAGGGGACGAAGCCGGCAGACATTCAAGCATATTCCAGCGTGCAATTCAACATCAAGAACAGGCTTCAGGCAAAACCTACAAGGACAGCCAACGTGACATTATTTTTTTTTTTAAGCCTAAAAATTGCTTTTCATTCCAAGGGGTCAAACAAAGACTTTAATTAAATAAGAACCTCACGCCAATTCCTTCATGACTGTCATCAAGGCCACCCAAGAGAGTTTGCCAGACAGAAAAAGTTAAAAGTATCTTCTGCTAAACCTCCAAGGTTCAATCTAAAAGGACTATCGACGAGGAAGAAGTGACTTAACATCTGTGCTACTCAAATCTAGCCAGTTAATCAAACGTAACATTTGGTTTTGAATTTTTGGGACCCGAAGTGGTGTCACAAGCGTGTTTATTTGCAACGAGCTCACACGCAGGCAACAAACGTGCTTGTACCAACAGCTCCAGGAAAGCCTGATTCTGCAAACATCCCTCACTTTGCACTGAGACCGTGTTAAGCGCATTTTCTCCTACCCAGGATGTTTAACATGGTTTCATGTCTGATTTTATGTGGTCCATCATTTTCAGCTCATGCAAAGATACCGTGAAAATCCATTCTGAACAATTCTCTGGCAGGAGAGTCCCCTTCATTTCCTGATGGTTTTCTTACAGACTGACAGCGCTTTGCCCTGGATCTTGTCAAAGACACGACAGAACTTCAAAGCAAGCACCACGGGGAAGGCTGTAAATAGCTTCTCAACGGAAACAGGTGAAAAATGAAAAGGGGAGACGGGATACAAAGGACAGTAGAGGCATTGCGATATAAAAGTGTAAAGATCACAATTAGAGGCTGTAATTAACCGCTGAAAGTGCCCAGTGGAGGTTCTCTGGCAGCTGTTCTAGATCCTGACTCTGTACCATCTCAAGTAAGATCGTTAATGACAAAATAAACCAGCAATTCAGCAGCTGCCTAAAATGCTTTTTTTAACAGTTAAATCTCAATCAACCACAGTTTCCAGAGCAGTATTCAAACATGATTTGGTTTCAAAATAGTACAGGAAACCCTTCAATGGTTTCCGCATAGGGAAAGAAAAACGCTGGTGTAAACAACTCAAAATGCAAGAGAATGTGCAAATTATACAACATTAACACAAAGGTGTTTTGTTCTTAAAAAGCCATTTAAATATCCCACAAAGATGTTCATGGGAAAATTAAAGGGCTAGTGTATTATAAAAGCATTAAAATAAGACACGTAATACCCCACTTGCCTATTAGAATCTCAAATCATTAGAACAAATTTTTAAAACCCAATTTTTTAAAAACATTTACACTGTTGCATACTGTCTGCGTTTTACTCACTTGCTCAGTGAAAACCAATGAACCAGTTTCACTTTAGGATTCTCGTGCGCTCAAAAAAGCTGCACTATTTGGTCTTTAGCATTTCAGGAAAATGACTGAACTCAACCCAAACCAGCATTGTGCCTGAAGTTCAAATCCCACCGCCACCACCAAATAAGCCCGCTCACAGTTGGTTTTGTGACAGTTTGCAGTGACATTGCCACGGAAGACCACCATACACGTAAAGAGCTGTTCATCAATTTACTGTTCAAAGATTGGAAACTCTCCCTTTTCAGTTTTCAAGGTGGATTTATTCAAGCTGAAAGCCAGCATTAAAGAGAACTCCAGCTCTGCAGGACTGGCATTTTTTGGTTTTTGGCTTTGTAAACTCGCTCAGATAACACCGCAGGAATAGGAGGAGGAATAAAAGAATTGGTTTGTTGCATTCAAAATGAAAATCACAAATTTTTAAAGGTCTTCGACAGCTCATCTGTACGGAAGAATGGTGGCTTCTGTGAAACTTTTTAAATCTCATTTTTAGGCCAGTACCACTGCTTAAAATGCAGAATGTCTCCATCACGCTTATATTGTGACAACTCAATACATTACACCACAGACATTTAACATAACTCCATACATGCTATAAAAAAAACAGGGAAAAAAAAAGCCAAAACGAAATAAAGGAAACAAATAAGACCGTAGCTAAACTGCTTTAAATACTGCATGCTACAGCACTTCACGTATCATCAAGATACGACACTGAAAGGTGACAAAAGGCTGAAGGGATTACAAAATATTTTCGGCAGTTTGGAAAGCTGCCTTCTTACTGTGGCAGAATTATTCCCCCTCCCCATTCTCTACTTCTAATGTTCATGATTCTAGCGTTGAGTTGGCCATGTATTTTTTTTTTTTTATCCATGTTAATTACAGTGTTTCTTAACTTAATTAAATCCGTCGGTGTGGTAGCTGGGGTGAGAGTCAGCTGTGAGCTGGGTTGTCTCTGTGGCTGATGCTGGCTGTATCACAATAGGTGCGTCTGAGGCCTCTGAAAAGCAAAGACAAAAGGCTCAGCACACCAAGGAGAAAAACCAGCATCCTATGTTTTAGTAAGCCTGAGTTACCTCATCCCACAGCACTTCGATAACACAATTTTACACTCAGGAGCACAATGTTAATTTGCTGTTTTTCAGTCTGCACACAATACCATTCCACTCAAGTCTACATGTGGAACATTTATTCCATTTCCTTCCTCCTGAAAGAGCAGCTGATCCTCGCCCACCATTCAGCAATGCCCATTAAAAACATGACCAGAGCATGCACAAGGCTCTACAATTTTCTAAATCATCAGTTTAATTCTACAAAAATAGCATTATATCTTCATAAACAGTACTAGAAGATAGATCTCTGCCTAACGCAGTTAAAGCTGCCTTGACACCCCCCCCAGCCTTTGGGGTAAAGGAGCCCCTTCTGCAATCCCATGCGCCTGGCTGGCTGTCCCTCCAGCAATGCGGGGAGGAAGCTAAATGACAGTCACCTACTGCTCTGATGCCACAAAATTCAGTGAAGACTCTTTGGGAGTTTTCAGCAACTACATTTCCAGTGTCAGCGCAACCCACATAGCTCTTGAGCCACAAGCATTCCCCGACCATCATCTACAATCGGAGCCTCGTGAGCATCTCTACAAAGCAAGCGCTGCTCCCCAACCTGCACCCTGAGCCCCCAGACAGAGGCTGACGGTCATTCCAGCAACCTCGCAGCGTTTGCACCTACCCCTTTCATCTGACTGCAACTGTGCCTCCAAGTCCTCTGGAGAGACGTAGTACTCCTGCTCCTCGCCCTCAGGAGGTTTAGGTTTACACTTCCCGCAGCAGCAGTTACAGCAGCAGCACAGACAGCAGCAGCAATAGCAGCCTGTGACGAGCCCACACAACACGAACAAGGCCTGCAGAGGACAGAAGACAGGGAAATATTCAGAACCTGTGCCTACCGTGCATGACCATCGAGTTTGTGACACTCAGAGATGGAAACGAGAGACCAAAACCACAGCAATGCAGAGACAGAACTTACCGGACACATTTTTTTTTTTTGTACTTCATCACCAAGACATATTTAAAAATAAATGCAAAACCAGCTGCACCTCACAACACTTTACACTGAGGTGAATACCACCAACCTGGTTCACTTGAACCTGCAATTTAGGTTTAAGTGGACTATTCTGCTGCATCTGATACAGGTCTAGGAAGTGCATCTGTACTAAAAACCAGAGGTAGAATTGTCTAGGACAGATTGTAGCTTGCAAAAATAACCCTGGAAAAGATTTTACGCTAGCTTGTTGATGTACAGGTCGCGATGTACCTACAGCAGGGACTTTGACCTCCCCAAGGCTGTAGGCATGGCTGCAAAGCTCACCAGACCGCAGACCGGGGCGCTGAGGTTGGATGCTACCAAGATGTGAGCAAGGCATCTCAAAGCCAGCGGGGTGCTTATCACAGTCAGCGACAACAGGCAAAATCAGAACTTTCACATAGGTCACTGTGTATTTTTTTATAAAATAATTTTCAAGATAGCAAACCAGCCCAGTGATATAACTATTCCCTTACTGCAAAGGAATCAAGAGATGGAGACAACGCTGGCACAGGGCAGAAAAATGAACCCATGAAATGAAATGCCAAGACTAGGAAAAGGGTTTAACCAGCCATAAAGCGCTGTGAACAACGTCATGTCACTAGGTAACATCTCTGGTGCAGTTCTGGTTTAACACTTCAGTTTCCTGGCCATGCTGTCTTTTACTGACTACCTTCTGTGTAAGCAGACTGCAATCCCATGAACCCCGAAATGCAAAAGCCCAGACAATTTCAGCATGAGAAATGTGCAATGTGCAATGGGCAGGTTTTTTGCACTTTTGAGTAAATGTGGTGGTTTTAAAATGTATTACTTAAAAAGATAGAAGCGTATTACACTCAAAAATAATCTGAGTCCAGTAAAATATAGTAATTCCTTGGTACTGGCAGAAGACTGGTGATACCCTTTCTGCTGCACTAGAAACAAGGATGGACAAGTGAACAAATAACCCAGAGTCTCCCAAATTGGAAAAGAGCTGAACAAGTGACATTTGTTCAGGGAGCCTCCAAGTAAGTTCAATATAAGTCTTGCTTATTAGGCCTATATCATGGAAAAATAACAGAAAAATACTTCTGAACCAGAGATTGCCCCGCAGTAAGAGAAGGTTCATCACCAGGTGTCTGAAATTCAGCAATTTCCAAAAGCAAAACAACACACAACTATCAAATGGAGCTCTTCAAGAGTTTTAAATGTCAATCCAGGATAATTCCTCTTTGCACTTTTATTTACCTTTGCCCACCAGCTGGATAGCACGAAGTATGTGTTCACATTTTCTTCGCCAAACTGCTCTGCTACATACAGACCCAGAGAACCATACTTATCATAAATGTTTCGCTTTGTAGCATCCGTCAATATTGCGTGTGCATTATTGATCTCTTTAAATTTTTCTGCTGCCTCTGGATTATCAGGGTTTTTATCAGGATGGTATTTCAATGCAAGTTTCCTGCAGAAAGAAAAAAGAGATTGTTATAGATTAAAAAATGGGATTTAGGTTTTGGGGGTTTGATTATCTTTTTTTTATTCCACAGCCTGTCACTCAAGGGAGACTTTCAAGCTCCAGTTGGTTTCCTTCATCTCTGATTCAACCTCCCTGATGATTCTTCCTTAGATGATAACAAAAGGCTACAGCACCGTCTAGCTTAGCTCACAGGATTGACTTCAGCCTGCTGGATTTGGCCCTCAGAAATCCAATGGAAAAAAAGAGACACTGAAGAAAAGAGTTACACTTTTTTTTTTTTCCCCACCCTTCAGCTCCAGCAATTTCCACCAGTAAGTTTTGCTCCTGCTAAAGCAAAGACCAAGCTAACAGAGAAAAAGACACACAAATCTAAGATATAATACCAAAGAATAAATAGAAGCAAGCGGCCACAGCTAATCTGCAGTGTCTGAACACAAAAATAGAACAGACAATCGCTTGTGGTTAATTCACCAATTCCTGTGCAGGAACAAAGTACTTTGCAGTTCAAGGCCTCCTAGAATAGAAAAAGCTTCAGAGTTTCGAGACATCAGGAAATCACAACGTGCCTCCCCTAGTCATGCCAGATCTCTTACAACTAAATGACAGCAACTGACAGTCCCTGGAGCTTTCTGAACATCACACAAAAAAATCAGATTAAGCATTGATAAATTTGCTAGTTCTCACACAGCCCAGATTAGTTATAGAAATCGGTAGAAATAACTGGCCAAACACCTCCTTATAAACAGAAAAAACTGAGCTCCTAAGTAGAAAAAATACACAAAATTGTATGCTAACAGTTCTCCTCCACCAACAAAGGGACTTGTCCTCCTACAGAAAGTTACCACAACCCCGGTATTTGAGAAATACACTAGAAGCCTGCAGATGTTTACACAACAACTTTGCAGTGAGGAAATATTTAGACAAACATAAAATAAAGATTTGTGCAAGCACAGGTTGGGATGTGCATGCCAGTATATCACAGCATTCAAACAATAAACTGAGCGGGCACTTGAAACACTCAAATGATGTTGCTCAGGTAAATCCAGGGTTGCCACTAACACCATAATCACAGTTTTTATAACTAGAGGGAAGTTCTATAACCCTGGAAAGGGCTTGGCTACTAACAGGTTGCAATAGGTAAGTATTTTTAATTTCCCATTTCCTAGATGTACGCAAACCCTGTAGCCCACAGGCCAGCAAAGGATGTTCAAATGGAAGGAAAACAAGAGGTGGGCAGTCCTCCTTTTGAAAAGGAGCAGCAGAGGAAACAAGATTAGATGAGATTCAGGTAAGCAAGAAGCAGGTACATTTCACCCTAGGATCTAGCTGGGTCTTTCCTCCAAAGGGAAAACTTGTAGTTTTTTTCCCTAGGGAGGTAAAATTATTTTCCAGTTGCTAAAACTGGGAGATTACTGAGCCAAACTTCCACTGGAAGGTTTTAGGAAGCTAATTTTTGAGAGTCTGCGGTCCCAATTGATTCACCATGTAGTTGCCATCAGTGTTAAAATGTGACTTTGAAAGGGGAAAAGTTTTGGTAAATGTTAAAGTCTAAAGGAAAACTACTTCCAAAGAGTATCCTCAAGCAAAGGTTACTGCTGACCCCTAGTGTAACGTTAAACACATTACCCCTCGTCAAACAGCCCACGAGACCGTAGCTCATGCTCAAGGCATGTAACTCCAAGCAGATAACAAAATTTGAATGGATTTTTAGAAAAAAGTCATTGTCGATACTCAGTTTCCATCCTTTCTCGCATCTTTAAACCTCACTGTGCCAGAACTGGGAATGATGGACAGAAGGGCAACACTGCACACCCACGGTCTCTGTATGCCAGACACAAGGCTATGTAACATTAATAATTTAACTGATGTAAAACTCTGTTCAACTTTAGAAAAAGAATCTCCCAAATGACACTGCATATTTGAGAACTTACTAGAGAGGAGATGTAAAAATTTAACAGCACTTATATACAAGGCCTGAGCAGGTTTTCACACCAATTTTGCAAGAAGCAACCATATTTTCACCTGGTTTTCTTACACTTTTTTTCTTTTTTTAGCAGAAGGTTTAAATAAACCAACTCCAGCCTATACATAAATACGGAATCTATTGAACACTTAATTAAAGCTACTTGGGCAACAGGTGTAAAACCCGAACCTTTACCTGTATGACTTTTTGATATCATCTGAAGTGGCATTCTTGTCCAAGCCCAGCACGTGGTATAACGATTCTCCAGACGTAGAGAGCGAACGTTGCCTCTGGTCTGCCATCTTGAACTAACCCGAAGAGAGAACCAGCCCCTGCCAAAAAAGGATTAAGAAATGCTTTAACAAAGAAGAACACAGACCTCACTAATAAAATCAGCCTTGAAACCAGTTTCCCCTGTGAAAATTCATCTTTTATAAGGTTTAAATGTGCTGTGAAAAGAAAAGGCTCTTAACGTACATGGAAGTTAAAAAGTTACAAAAGTCAGTGAATTCAGTGAAAACAGCTGTTACATTTTCAGCGCAGCACCAGGCACTCTAGAATCACTACTACAGACACTCAACTCCATTCTTTCCAGAAACCCCAAATCACCAGCTGCGGTCTAGCTATAGATACGTACTACATACACATCCTCGTTCTTAGCCTTAAAATAACTGATTTGTGATAAAAGCAACTGGACAACTGATAGGTTGCCATTACACTGAGGCTGCATTTTTGCACCACATGGGCACAGGGGTACGTGATTTCATTTGCATTTTCAACTGCACACATTCTGTTACATTAAAAAAAAAAAAAAGGAAGCCTCCATGCACCTGCCAAAACTCCAGGCTTCCGTCTCATTGCTGACAGCAGGTCAAGCAGAATCCTTTAGACAAATCCAGCTTGAACATGCCTGTGCATCCCACTAGGAAAGAGGGAACGCCTGCCCACTCAGATAGTGGGAAATCTCCTCTCTAATAATTTAACGCCGTGCCTCAAACATTTAACATGTATTATAGTTAAAATCATACTACTTGAACGTGAATTAACCTCCTGCTCCAAATCCAAATGTGAGACACCCTGGAGGTCTCCCCTGTGCCCCACCACGGACAGAGACGTTACGTCCTCTAGCACCCTGGGGAGATTAGCACTTGCCATCCTTTAGCTGCAGAATCGCAGCAAGGATGAGCATCGAGGAGAAGACTACTGGCTATTTTTGGATTATGTCATTACAGTTAGCCTACACCAGATTATGCAGTCATTGAAAAAGATATTTAAAGCATCAGACATCTTTAATTTAACTCTTTATCTTACATAACAAAGTTAATAACTTCAGGTTTTCAAAGGCTACCTGAAAGAAATAACTCCCAGACCCTGCGTTTGCACTGCCCGGTGCTCGCTGTGACCTCACACTGCCCACACACTGCACAAGAGGCTCAGTGCTGTCGGGACCAGCACACGGCTATCAGCACGCTTGTGCACGTGTGACCGGGCAGGGATGGACACAGCCATCACAACTTCCTTGTTCATCTCAGAGGCTACCCTTAACTACTGCTCTGCGTTTACCACCTCCAGCTTCAGACCAGTTTAACACTGGGTCCAGGTTCTGTGACCGGAATACACCGGCTAAGCTAGAAAATGCTCATCTCACTTCCCTCTTGGGCAGCTCTGGTAAGTCTCATTCAAGGCTTCCTAATAAAAAAAGCTATAAATTATTATTATTAATAATAAAAGGTCTGAACCCTAACGCTTTGGCTAAGAATTGAAAATACACCCCAAATCTGGAAGGTGAATAGGTGGTTAGGGAGAGAAAAATCTTTTATTTTCTTTTAAAGGACACTGTTCAGCTATCAAAAGGTTTCTGTATGAGAGGAAAATTATTTGCATTGTGTCTCACAGCACTCAATAACTTATTTATTTGGGCACAATCTAACTCAGTGAAAGGAAAAAAAATATATTTCAGGAAAGAAACACCACATACAGGGACGCACTGGGCACAACCCTCTGAGCCAGCCTTTTCCCATCCGCAGGTACGGGTCAGCCCAGCCGCAGCCTCCCAGCCCCCTCTGCCCAAGCGATCCCCATCCTGAGGTCAAAGACGATGATCCTGACGTCGATGGGGTAATCTAGCTAATCGCCCAGTCCTGCTCCGACTGCTGCCTGGGCTCCCTCGCGCAGCTCCTCCTGCTCTCTGCCCACCACCGCTGAGGTTTTACGTGTTAATTTAGTGCTTCCAAAGGTATCGCTTCAAACTGGAGCTTGGAGTGCACTATGAACATCTGTGGTGTTTATAAGCCTGCAGCTCTATTTAACCATAACAATCTTCCTTTAAACCAATCCAGCATGCCCTTGGTGCACAGATGCTGCAGATGACAGGTATACACTATGTGCTGCTTAATGAAATCTCCACTGTTAAATTAGGGACAATTTGTTGAATAAAATTTAATTCAGTTTGATCCAGGAGATACCTGCCAGTCTGCAGGCTGCCTGTGAAGGAAAAAAAAAAAAAAACAGGCACAGGAATAAAATCCCACACTGCTGAAATCTTTAATTGCTTCAACCTGAACAGTTCAGGGTATCTGGAGTTCGGTGTAATGGGGTGTTTGCATTTATTTTCCAAAATTGGTATGAAAAGGATACATTGGCCTCTGCAGAAGAGTGGAGGCCAAGGTGGTAATGGGAATTCAGCTGGGAAGCTTGTTATTTAAGGGAACAGAAGAGTCTTATTACAAGGAACGCAACCTTTGGCTTTTCAGATATGAAACAGACAATGAAGGTGCAAGTTATTTAAGTTCAGAGCTCTTCATAAACCAGGATATTATCCATCCTCCTGTTTTTACAAGTGGCTCTCATTGACAATACTGAAAGCCGCTCTGTATTTTTAAAAAGTGTTGTATTCACCCGCAAAGAGCCATCTGCTACATATTCTAACCAAGCAGGATGCCCTGAAGAGGTTTCTCTGGGAAGGCTCTGAAGAAAGGTAATCCCCTGGATTAAACAGCTCAGTTTTTAACCATCTGTGTACCAGAATATCCCGCGCTCATCAGCTTCACCAGAAAACACAACTGGCTTCAGCATGACCAGGTGAGTATAATGGGTACCACCTGGCTGAAAAGACTCAGAATAAAACCGACAGCTTGTATGTGGAAGCCAGGCTTAACACTCCACATACATCATCAGTACACTGAACCTTAGAAAGAGTAATTTTCTTTCTAGCTTCCCAAAAGAATCCTATCAAGTTTCACGAAACTGCTGATATCTTAGTTTCTGCCACGTCTCCTTTTATAAGTTGTATTTAGCTCCTTAAAATGGCAAATTATTATTACAGCCAAGAAAAAGGAATAGTTCTCTGCCAGTTTAGGGAATTAAATACTCGCAGAACATCCCAATGAATGCCAGCACCAAAAAGGGTGGCAAAAATCACCAAATTCAGCTGGTCAGAAGCAGGGAGGGAGGAATGAAACTTCTTCTGACCCCATCGCAAGATGCTGCAAATTTAACTGGAAGGGGCAGCGAGGGGGATCAGCTGGTCCAAGCAAATATGCTTAGCTGTGCGGCAGGACAGAGGGCGAGGGTTACCGACCCTGCTGGCATGGGGAACAGATGCTTCCGACAACACTGAAGCAGGAGTCAGATCCCTGCTCGGAAGAACCACCTTGCACCAGTAAAGTGACGGAGGGCTAATTCCACAAACAGATCAACGATATTTCAGTGTCACTGGCATCCAAAAGCAGGCTAACAACAGTTCTTTTCACTTCATTTCAAGGCTGAAGCACTAAGTCTTTATTCATTAACAAAGCTCTGGAAACTGTCAAGTGCCAAGTTGCCCAAAATCTCCCTTTTCACATTTCCAATGAATTCTGTACATTTTCCCACGTAAGTCACAAAAGCAGAGCCGCTCGCTTGGATCTCCTCACTGGAGGAGAGGCTGCTTTTTGAAGGAGTTGTCACTGTTCAGCTCCACCGATCAAAATCAGAAGGGGCTGAGGAAGCCAAACAACGTTTACTGTAAAAATACTGCTACAGCAGGCCACTGGGTACAATCTTCACCAGAATTTTAATCTTCTTGATACATGTATATTCATAAGTTTAAATTACTGGGGAAAAAATAAACAAAACCAACCAAACCACACGATGAATGCACGTGCCAATGCCCAGAGCTTTGAACACGTGCTGTTCACAGCGATTTTAGTGAAGCGTCCATCTTCAAGGTAGGGAATCTGGCTGTCAGCAGTTCTTCCAAAAAGTGAAATCCTGCTGTAAGGGATAAAATCCACCACCTCCCAACATGGTAAATGATACTTACCCAGTAGACATAGAATAACAGAGGGTCATTAACCTTAATGGATACTCTCTGTCCAAACTGCAATGAGTTTGGTTGAAACCAGAAGAAAACAGCTTCTGAATCTTTCCATATGTCGTCAGTAACACAGAGAACAGAGAAATCCCCAAAAGGGACAGATAAGAAACAACACGAATGAGAAAGACAACTTCAAAGCCATGCTGGAACTGCTGGAGAGGAGAAGAGGAGGTAGGCTGCTGTCCCAGCACAGCCCAACACCACCGAGGCACCAACCCTGCAAGTGTCCCTCACACAAACTATCGGTAACGTCGTCAAGCCCGCTGCAATGACAGTTCTAAGAGCACATGAGCAGACGATTAAAGAGCCTAGCTTGGAAATGATGTTTTGCCAGCTCTTACAAAAATCATGTCTAGTTGATGCTTTATTATACAAATTCAGGAAGCACTAGAGTATTTTAGGAAAGCCTTGTATTCTCCAGATCATTTCTGGTTACTATGTGGTACAACATGTCAGGTAAATGTCAGGTTACCAGCTTTTCGGGGATTTCCAGTGCAGAAGACTAACTACAGGTGCTAATCTTAAACCAAATTATTCAATCTCAACCAGTATTTACTAGCAAAAGTCTAAATAAAAACACCAAGCCAGAAAACACTTCAGTAAATATTGATTATCACAAAAATGCAACAGCACCACTGGCCTCCGCATCCTGTCCATCTGTCTCAGATTCATCTACAGCCACTCTCACAATCTGGTATGTTTCTAGGGTGAAAAAAATCGTTTTTCAAAGAGAGAGGAGAGAAACATATACAAGATGGTATTACCAAGGAAAATACAAGGTGCTTTAAGCTTGGCTTCGTGAGGTGTGAAGAGATTTCTACAGGAAACTCTAAGCCTTGTTTCCTCGTCATTATTTTGCGTTTAAATGAGTGGATGGTTTTTTAGCTACAAGAAATTAAAAAGACACAGTACTTACCCAGTATCTAGTTCAAATATTCTACGGTAAGTGGTAACAGCCCCCACAGACCTCTAAAACTGAATCTCCTAAAGACAAAGAAAAGCAAATCAATTGTTCAGTAACTAATATGTTTAGGGCTCACTGCAAAGTCATCATAACATTATTTTATTAAAACAATCTTTCATAATATGCTAAAGGCAAGATGGAAGTGAAGTAATGGAAATGTTCCCTTCCACACTTACCCAGAATTGTCACTGAAAGCAGGTAAGTGTTGAAGCCACCAGGAATGTGCAGGTGTGGATGCATTTAACAGGCACACACCTTCCTACAACACTCTCAGCTGGCACCACAGAACACATTTTAAAGCCTCTATTTACATGTTTTCATTACGCTTTCACTCAAACACTGCCTTGATGTGAAAATCCAGAATAAAACAGAAGTATTTCTACTGTCCAAAATATTTTATATCACAGTCAATCTCCGCAACGTAAATACTTATCTCCAGAACTGATTAGCAAAGTTAACAAATATTTTCAAGTACAGATTTAAGGGCTCTGTGCTTTTATCTGTAGCTTCACCCTATTCTCCCAAACCTTTCACCAGATGAAAGACACACACTTGTCTAAAATAAGGATACCAGTCGCACGGCAACTCTAATAACCATTATCCCTTTAAGACTTCAGACTTTTCCAACTTAGGCATTTGTGCAGTATCTGTACTTAGAACAAGAGAAGTGTGTTTTTCAAGTCTCGATAATCTGTAATGTTGTTAGAGAGAGCCTGCTAAAGCCGCTTAGCCAGCCCAGCAGCCCGCAAGCCCTGGCACACGAGCCGCGGGCACACGGCCTGTTCTGCCACCCTGCAGGGGAGCAGCCGGGACCAGGGCAAGGCGAACCGCAGCTCCGCGAGACTCTGCTACAGCCCCAGGAGGTTTAGTGGCCTCCAGCTGCTTTCATGACAAATAAATGTAATTTAAAAAAAAATTTAATAGAAAACCAGTACTGTCTGCACGGCACCTTTCTTCACAAGGTATTAACAGCTCTGCCCCCACGATGAGGTGGATGTGCAAGAGCATGGAGCAGCTGAACGCTGCTATGCCAAAAGCAAGAGAATGAGTGGACAAGAAGAAGCGAGATGATGCTATGGAAAAATGTCACTGCAACAGATTAAAATATCTTTCCGGTTAAGCAGGTACAGGACACATGTAACCCATGTCATTAATCACAAATCTCTTATGCATGAGATTACTGAGCAACAAACTTCACGAGTGGGACTTCAGAGCAGCTTTCACCCGACAAGCCAGCGCTTAATCACCATCTAAAACCCTTTCAACAGATTCCAAAGAACATGCTCTGAATGCACTTGAGAAATAAACTCCCCCTTCAATCAAAAAGTACGCCTTTCAGGAACTTGGAGGGTTTGGTGCAGCAAAGAGAGACGGTGGGAATACACCCAGGAAGCTGCTGACATTGCTGACCACAGGATTTGTTTTATGCAATCTGTAAGAAGCTGCTTGATCTTAGGAGCTTATAGATAAATAAAAGGAACCAAGCAACAAGTAAATAATCAGTGTACTGCTGATGGGTCTGTTTAGTTCATTTGATAGCCACTGCTAATGACTTTTCCTGAAAATTAAAGGCAGGGAGTGCACAAGCTATGTGCAGCATTTCAACTCTCACACTCAGAGTTTTCCTAAACAAGCTCTGCCTTCATACCTAGATAAAAACCATCTTTAAATTCACCACTAATTCCGTTCCAGACAGCAACCTAAGCTTCAGAAATGTTGACGCTCAAACTGAAAAACAGCTACAGACTGCTCAATCTGTGGATGAACGCAGCTGGAGATGTGGGAGTGAAACAGAAGAAGAAAGCAAAGCCCAAATGTACCTGGGAGATGTGATGACACTTGCTCACCTTTGACAAAATGAGCTATCCTGCTAAAGTCAGCGTGGGGCACATAGCGAAGTAAATGAAAATACAATGACAGAAGCTTCAAATAGTTCAAACACAAGACGCCAGCCCTGGCCTCACTGAAAGTCCATCAGAAGAAAAGTCTTTATTTTTTTACAGCATCTGTACACAATACCTAGCCATGTACAGAACTCAGAATACACCAAAAAGTATTTTTTTAATCTTAGTATGGATGGAAGCAGCAAAATTTCCTTCAGCCTCTCAGCTATGCCAACACAAAGTTTCAATAACAGCAGAAAGCATAACTTACAGCTGGAAATAACCAAACAGGACGAAAATAAATTCCCAAGGAAACTACTTCTTAAAAAAATCAAAGTATCTGAGAAACCCATGCCAGCTATTTCACACCACCCCCTCCTCCCCGCACCCCCCTGCCAGCACGGCGGCTGGCTGCAGCACACCTTTCTGGGGTTTTTGCTCCCTTGGTTTCTGTTGCAACCAGCCACTCTCATGTAGTGACTCAGGAGTGTTTTGATCTCCCCATCCAATCCCATTATTCAGCCGGCCAGATCCACTGACCCACAGCTCTACATAATACCCTGCTCGTAATGACTTGGAAATATGTCCCTCCTTATTACCCGATATTCACAACACCAACAAAAGGAGAGAAAATGAAGGGACAGATGCCAGGAAAGGAACAGAAATACTTAAAATCAAGATTAATGGATGTTACCCAGCAAAAATTCAGAGAAAAACCTCTTGAGGAAGGGAGTGTTTAAGATGCAGAGTACATATATTAGTATGAAAATCAGAAGAAAAGATAAAAGAGTGATGAAGATGAAAGCAAGCGAAGCTACACGAATGCAAACTAAATTCAGCAACCCCCTAAAATCATGGCAAGTTTTCTAACGCAAACGAAGAAACACACTTAGGAAGTTCGCCTGTTATTTCAAGCGCTTTGCTCATACCAAGAACAGCTCTTGTGGCCTCATTTGTCCCGCAAATTCGAATCCGATTTATCTAATATTGTATTTTCCCCACATACTGTGACCATAAATAGTGCTCAGCACATTCCTTCCTCTAAGCACACACCACGTTTTCCTTACAGCAATCAGACACATTCGCAGATCTGTTCTTTTCAATAAAAAGCCTCTCTCTCTTTTCTGCCAGCCCAAACCTCCTCTGCCAGATGCAGAAGAGACATTTTTATTTAACAGTTCAATTAACAGAATTGTCACCATCCTGCTCCCTATGTTGTTAACAAAAAGAGGTGAGTAACTTCAGGACATCTCTGTCACGTATGCGAGCTATATCAGAGTTATCTAGCATTTAAAGAATTAATGCTGCGATCAGAGCAAATAAAAATACAATCAACAGACAAAATAAAACTTTTATTTTCACATCCTTCCTTGCTCACATCACTTGCAAAATGAATCGGCATTGGAAAAACGGTGAGAAAAGGCTGAAGGTAAGTAAAGCAAACTGGCTAATAAGTGCACTCAGAAGACTACTACTACTTTATTCATCATGAACATAGCTCTAGCTGTCTTGAAACAGTAATTTTTAACCTTGTAATTGAAGCACTGACATTTCCTATTTCATTAAAGCACCCAAGAGCGAGTGCTTTGGTGTTGCTTCCTTTTTTTTTATATCACAACAACAAAAACCTTTTAGATAAACTTTTGCTATTCAATTTGTATTCCTTTGGTAAAGGTCATGTGGGAAATCTATCCATAAAAATATCCTGGTTGTATCCTGATGTAAAGCGAACACAGTATCCAGGGAATTAATCCAACTGCCCACAACTTTCTCCCAGAAAAAAGAACCTTACCATGGACAAATTCACTTGCTTGGGAACAGACAATAGGTCTCCAGCAGTGAAACACCACAACACTAAAATCTTCATTAAATTATCTTATGTATGTGGGGTTTTTTTTAAAAAAAAAACAAGCAACCCAGAGCTTTTGAATGAAATCCGGGACAACACAACTCCTCTGCTCAATTCAAGTCTGGATTGATACAACATCCATCAATAAGGACTGAAAACTTGTGACAAACTTAACTACAGTGATACAAGAGTTGTTTCTCTAATCAGCTTAGCAGATTAAAATTTAGCCATTTAAATCTGCTTCACCAACCTGTTATAAAGGCTTGTGACCTTGTACCCTATAGCAGAGTAAGATTCAAACCTACTAAAGAAGATCTTCCATATCAGGGGAGGAAAAAAAAAGTAAAGTATTAGATTGTGTTAGATTCACATTTTCTATCCTCTCTCCCCCACTAAAAGAATTACCCTTTAAAACCCTGGGGTTTTAGTGGATTCCCTACATAGGGTTTCATTGCTCCTATTTAATCCTTCAGCAAAAATAATTATTGTTTATGGCATTACAGTAGTTTATATGGCAGAGTGCAAGTGCCACAAGCTGCACACAGCTATAAAAACCCCACATCTGCTTACTCAGCTATTTAAAAATTTATGAAAAAGCAGTTCTGTTTGCTTTCCATTATTACTCTTAATTGTTGCTCTATATAAAACAACGCAGTGTTTGAATTGCTGTAACTACTCATAGCACCCAAGTTCATCAGAACACATCAGAACAACTCCAACATTTGCTGCTGTGGTTGGAGTGACAATGATGCCACTTGTTTCTTCTAGAGAAGAAATACCGAACTTCTCCGAAAGCACCGACCCAGAGGTACAGCTCCACTTGTGCTAGGTGGGCTGAAGAAACTGTGTCGATACAAAAATCATATTGCTAACGACTACACCAATGCTGGTCTGAGCAGAGCCTTTTCACAGCACAGCCAGTTTTTGCCTGGTCAAAAAGAGAGAACAGATTAAGGTTGCAGAGTACACCTGAAAAAGCCATGTAAGCAGTCTGAGAAGCAAAAGAAATGACACGGTGATCTTCTCAGAGATGAGAAGCCCAGGAAAAGAAAAGCTAGAGTGCCTTTATACGACCAGCAGTTCTCAGTAATCTACAAGATTTCACTCCAAAACTTAAGCTTCTTTCTTTAGTAATACAGGCAGAAATGTTCTTCCCAACTTACTTTTACCTCATGTATCTGATCAGGCTCTCCCAGCCTAAGATGATGCATAATTATTCAAGCAACACTTGTATCCTTTCAGTTACGTTGTGAAGACTTCAGTTCCAAAGATTTTTGTCCTTTGCAAAGTTGAAAAATGAAGCATATCAAAAGATCCCTTCTTCTCCTAATTGCTCAACTGTATTTCCCCAGTTTTTGTGGAGCGTGGGGAGGAGACTTCACTATTTCACTTCCTCCCAGTAACCGCCAGAGAAAAGAACACTTTAATTTTCTCCCATAAAAAACAGAAAACGTGGGCTTCTGACATATATTTGAAGTCTTCTTTATCAGATCACAAAGAAACAAAGGCAAAGCCAGCACAACAGACTTGTCTCCTTGTTAAGCAAGACTGAATACGAACAAGGAAATGTTAAAAAACAAAAAGCCACCCAAAAACTAAACCAAACCACCACTCATCGCAAGGCTGCAGCCAGCACCGCCGGCTCAGCCAGCAGAGCAAAGAGAGGAGCTGCCCTGGCCCAGCTCGGGTGTCCCTGCGCCAATAAATCCGAGTGCTGACAACAACCTGTCCTACCCTAGAGGTGCAGGCTGACATCACTTTCCCATGCAGACTGGCAATCGAGCAATTTGCCCGTACAGCTTCAGGTTAAGGCACTCCACGCCACGACCACAGCTCAGGAATGCAGGTCAGCAGAGCCACAGCAACTTCGGGTGACAGGCCCTTGGCACCGATTGTCACCTTTCCCTGTTTGTCAAACATCACAAACACAATAGGAAGTCACTCTTGCAGTCCTGCAGCTGAGAAAAACATGCCAGGACAGAGCAAGCAGTGTTGGAAGTTGTTTAAGGTTGAAAAAAACATGTTCAGTAACTTTCAAAAACACCCTCAACACCACTGCTTTCATGAAACTAAAAATTCCAACCAGATCAATAACTTTTTTAAAATCACATGTTCATTCCCAGACCAAGATCACCAGAGTGCACGAAGTGAATTAAGGACAACACTCCCCCAGCCATCACAAGATCTCAAAGCACTCCCCGCAATTCTGTGAATCGGAAGTATTCCTGCACAAACACAGAGCAGTAGGACAGCCCTGAAAAAACTGCCAGTGAAATGGTAAGGTCATAAATAGAGATTTACTAAACTGATACAAACAAACAAAACAGATTTACTTTGGACATGCAAGACATTCTTCAGTCATCTTCACGCCACAGACTTTTTTGATGCTTCTGAATGTCCATGTGCTGGGGAGTTGAATGGGGCAGGAACAAAACTCGTCTCCTTGTGCCTTTTAAACCGTTTTCTGTAACATCTGACATGGTCCAGTGAAGAGGAATCTGTGCTATGAAGACGACTGAAAAATGTCTCACACGTCAGCCTGGATTGTGAGGTGCTCAGGACCTCAGACCTTGTACACTGTCTCCACCCGGCTTGTTTGGGTAGAAATATCCAAAGAAATCACGGGGCTGGATTAAAAGTGGTTTTAATTTAAACTGACATTTTCTTACAGGAGAGAAACTCTCTGGTATTTTCTAACTGTACAGTGTGGTTTCACCAACAAATAGATTTATTTTATACTCCTACAGAAACCATACTGATATTTATTTCCACTGTTCTCTCACTGCATACATTTAATCTGCAAACTGTGCAATGAAGTATGCCCTCAATTTTGCCATTCAGTCTGGCAACAGTATTTCATGGCTGCTTGGAAAAGAAAAAAAGCAAGCCCATAATTTAGAAGTAATAAGGGCACTGAGCACGGTACTTGTCCTACTGATTTTCCCAATAACTCACAAGAAAAGACACAGCTTGAGTTTCAGAGTGTGGACAGTACAGAAGATGCTGGGTTCTCATCATCCAAAATATTTCAATTCCATTTCTGGACCAATAATAAAAAAAATGAAATCATGTCGATTGTTGTCCCTGTTATCCAAACCACTCAGTGAAAAAATGAGGCACACATGGGAAATCCAACAACACACCTCCGGAACACATTTGATCAGCTGCTTGCCGAGTTCTCCCAATTATGAAGAGCAAACGTGCCAAAGCAATTTTTAAAAGTGCAACAAGAATGAAGTGAGTGAGCGTGGAAACTGGGAACGTTGTAAGAACAGTAAGAAAGAGTGAGACAGTTTATGATGGTATTATTTCAGTGGAGGCACCGAACAATTTCAGGGTCCCTTCCCTGCTCCTCAAGGAGCAGCAGTTGAGATACTGGGGTTGCTGGGAAGAGCAGAGGATCTAGGAGCAGCAAAATCTCAACCATGCAGGCAAGAAGGAAAAGAAACAAAACCTCTGCTCCCCTCGAGGTCCCACCAGCCACGCTGAACCATCTCCCCCTCTTCCAGAGCTCGCGGAGTGCCCTGCCTGAAACATCACATCCATGGAGTCGGCTGAGGTGTACTGGATCAGTCCAGCTGCTCTGGATCACAGCAGCTATCGGTCCAACCTGGAACTGCATTCAGGATAACTTCAGACCCTGATGGACCTGAACTAGAGCAGAACTTAAAAATAAAAGCACCGCTTCAATTCCCTGCGCAGACACCAGAGGATCTCATGAGGATCCCGTTCACCCTTTGTAAAAGCACATGTACACTCATTAATTTTATTCCCCTTATCACAGCATCACGTGTCTCCCAGAGACACATTGCCACGCTCCAGTATCTGAACAGGATCTAACACATCTCATTTTGTCCGCTGAACCCCTTCTCCTGCTTCTAAATATCAAAAGCAGGACTGCCAACTTTCACGCTGACCTCCTAACTACAAAGAAGAAAAATTGAGACATTTCTTAACATATTTTTTTTAAATTCCCTCAACTGGATACCATCAAGTAATGCTAGATGCAACCTGAAATGATAAGCATCTCTGTTAGCGCAATCTCATCTCGGTAGAAGGAATTTCCTGAACTTGGCATCCTCGAGATAACTGCAGACACTGTCACTAGCAGCTGCCCACAAAAATGTTTGGAGTCAGGCTTCCCAAGTCCCCCTCCTCTCTACAAGCAGCTTTAAACCTAATTATGTTTTTACAGTAAGTGTCCCTAAATCCTTATGCCATGAAAAGCAGATTCACGCGGAAAATTCTTCAATGCCCGACCCAGTCTAGGCAAATAACCACACTGAGCACCACGCACGGGAACTGCGACACAAAAGCACAAACTGCTTCTGAGCACGAATAAAATTGCTGAGATATTGCCATCACAGCAACAGAAAACCCTGCTAAGACACAAAAATACGTAATGGCAGATGGAAGGGAAAAGAATATTTTCATTTGAAACACAGCCAAAAATCTAAAGACACAAAAGGGGAAAAGCAAACAGGGAACCTGTGCAAGTTTCTACTTTTTGTCACTGCATATGACATCCATAAACTTTGGACTTTTCCTGTCCACTCTGCAAAATATCATCAACATATAGGTCCTAGAGAGTCACTTTCTCTACAGATTGTCCTGTAAAAGCCACAAATGTTCCAGAAGCCCTGCCACCGCCACCGAACACAGCTTCAGGAAGACAGAGATGAAACCAGGCAAGGACCGTGAGGTCCCGTGTGACAAAAGCAAGGGCAGGACGGTGTCAGTCGGTGTTCCTAGGGCAAGCAGCCAGAAACCCTTCTCGACAGATACACACACACGTATCCTCGGAGGGAAGAGGAAGCCCAGAAGGCAGGTGGAGGGAAGCGTGGGTCTCCAGTTTGTGCTCTTCTATCAGCTTCTCCCCACCAGGACCAGATCAGATCTAAAGAACTATTTACTTGCATCATTCTTCTGTCAGAAGCCATCAGACCATCCTAAAAATACCAGTTAACAAAAGCCACTTATATCATGAAAACAACCAAAAAAAAAGGTTCATTAGCAGTGCTTCAGTACCAGGTAACTAAATGCCACTGGGCTTTTTGTTTGCTCAACCATTCACCCAACAGAGTTTACATCACAGGACTGAAAAAATAAAATAAAATAAAGAACAACAATCTTTCATCAAAAAACTCTACTCTCATTTCAAAATCCTTGAGCAGATTATGAAAGAAGAGATAGGAGCCACTGATTTAAGTTAACTTGGGCCTGGAAAACTGGTTCTGTTTGCAGGGGATCTGCTGCACCGCTGCGCACCCCACACCTTCAGTGCTCTTCCACCAGTGCACAACAGGATGGAAAGCTTGCACCCAGAAGAAAAACGTCCTGAAACTTTACAGCTGGCCCTACAACATGCTGGCACTGAAAGTGTTTCGCCATTAGCGAAGGTGGCAGAAAAGGCCTTTAAAAAGGCACATTTTAGGGCCATGCAGACACACAAGTAGTATTTGTACAAATAGCACAATTAGGAGTTGCCAGGACATATGAAATTTGAACATATGCCAAAGCAACGGTATTCACATTCTCCCAGGAAAAACCCAAACATCAACAACACACTAGAACCCCCACCATCTCACACCAAGAATTGTTATTATTTAGCTGTTCTGTACACACACACACCAATGTTACTGGTTTTGGTATTTACTATCACTTCATTAAAAATATCTGAACAATGTTTGAGGAACTTTTGCTGTGGAATGCAGGTTTTTTTGTATCAGTTTACGCTGCCTGAAATCAGAAACAAAGTGCCTCCAAAGCTAAACTCTCTGCTTTCCAACAGCTGTTCTTCCCATGTTTTTATTGATTAAGAAAATCCTCTAACTGAACATCGATGTAAATCTTGAGTACAGCACCAAACTCCTGTCTATCGAGAGGAAAAGCAGCCACTGGTTAACCATCCAGCACCAACACACAGCAGCTGACATAGAAACAAAACCATAAGGATAAAAAAATATATTAAAATAATGGTGAGAATTCACAAACAGCTCTTCAGAGACTACGAGCATTGGCAACCTGCTGACAGCATACGCTGGCCAGGTGCGCCAAGATCACTCTTCAACCTCCTTTTTTGCCTCCAAGCCTTTTCTTTTGCAAACGTCCAGTCTGTCACCGAATCATCCCGAATGTGGGGAAGAGCTTTGATGGCCAGGACAGGTAGCTAGAGAGTCAAATACACAAAAAAATATTTACATGGACACTTCTAAACCAATGTTGCTTAATACAAATCTCTTCAACTACTGGAGCACACGGAAAACAACTTTTTCATGTTAAAAAAACCCAACAACAGTGCAACACTTAAGTCATCCCCTGGTACCACTCCATTTTTTTTCCAAAGTATGAAGATCCAAGAACACCGCTGACTTGGCAGTTGCCTTCACATGGCAAAGTTTATCCAGATCACAGCTGGACCACGGCAAAACAAGTCTCTGCCAGGCTCCCACCATCCCCGGTATGTTCAGACCGAAGGCAGGCTGGTGACGGTGCCGCCTCAGCCCCGAACCAGCTCACCCCACCGCAGCCCAACTGGAACACAGCATGAAACCACTGGCTGAGCGGGAGGCGGATCGCTCGGCATTTAGGAAAGGCTGGAAGAGTGTTTATACTTCTTGGGAATAATCAGAAGGTCTACGCTACCAGACAAAACACACGACAAAGATATTATTTTTTCCAGACGCTCAGTGATAGAAGACGGTTAAATATAGCACACAGCTACCCTGCGAAGGTGGAAAATCTCTCCTTTGGCTTCACCGGCACTTTGAACCTCCAGCCTGCAATTTATCAACACAAGACATCACAGATTTAGGAGGAAAACGACCATGTTGCAGCATCTCCCCTTTCAGCACTAAGATGAAATAAAGGAGGGAGGGAAAGAAGAATTTGTTTGTGCTTATAAAAAGCTGTTTGACTGGAAATCTCATCTCCAAACTCCATGTTATCCACAAAGCAAGACAGCTCTGCCAGCAGCATGACAAGCTTCTCCAAAGCCTTCAGAGCACATGAGAAAACCACAGGAAGCTGCTCAAAAAAACTCATTTTCATCCTACACTCTATATACTAAAGTCAATTCCTCTTTGACTCCAGCTTTTGCTTCCCCTCTTCTCTCCCTCCCAGAGCACAGCGTACCTAAATTATTAGAGCTAATTCATTAATGCAAATGAATTTGGCATCTATTTCTCAGCACCTCTTAGTCAAATCAGGGCTCTACCATTTTCTATCAAAAGCAAACAAAAATGCCAACACTGATCCTGAGCAGCCTGAAGCCAACAGATGCCTTAGAACTTGAAACGCCTCTACCGAAATTGCCGTCAAAAGAACAAATCCCACAGAAAGGTGGCTGCTACTATCCAAGAGTTTAAACAGGTACAATCCTGAGGCATTTCAAAAGGAAATCCTTTCAGATTTGCATATTTTGCTAGCTTGATTTACCCAGTGAGACGGGTGAAACACCACCGGCCAGCCACTGGGTGAAGGCGGCCTGTGAGTTTTTGCTTCGATAGCAGCAAACGGACACAGAATTTAAACGCACATTTCTGCTCCCTTAGGACCAGCTAGCGTGAGAAGATGAGGCAGACATCAGCCGGGAGATCTGTATTATTTCCTACCGGTGTAAAACGTGCCACATTTATGCCGGTTTTTTAGGCTTTACTGCAGGAGAGAGAACATTCAGCACATACAGCTCTACAGCAACACCTCACAGCCTGCGGAAATTAACACCCCAATAAAAACAAACCTAAAAAAGATAAAAAATGTCTGGCTTTCTGTGTCATACGGATGGCTTTCACCTTGCTCTCCAAGGGGGAAACGGCTCCATCGGGGTAATACATTCCAGTAATAAAAGCCAAGGGCTTTGTGTCGCTACGTGTACAACAGCAAGGTGTCGACAAGGCATAAAAGCAAGAGCGAGGCGTTATCAGGGAATCCGCTGTCTCCGCTCCGTCCAGTTGCATCCGGTACCACCAGAAGTACCTGACCGGAATTCTGAATTCCAGACCCAGAAGACACTGCACAAATAAAGAGAATTATCCTGCCTTCCCAAGTTTCTCGTTATAAAGGCTGGATTTGCTTCCCGGTGCTGATACGTCACTCATCAAGCACACACTAATCTGAGCTGTTACAAATTTATTTTTTTTTTTAAATTAAGCAGAACAATGCAAGGAAAGGGGAAGCAAGAATCACCCCAAACCCTTCCAGCGAAAAACCCATCAGCATGAATCACAGCTCCGGCAGCGCGAACCGCTTTCATTCAGAGTTCACCTTTCCAGGCCTTCTCCTGGGGATTTTCCTCTCTCCCAGCTCGGAGGCTGAGGCCGCAGCCCCCCCACCCCCGAGGAGCCGGGACCTCCCCACACCCCCCGGGCAGGAGGTTCCCGGCGAGGGGGGGACCCAGCGCCCTGCCAGGCGGGGAGACCCCCGCAGCCCCCGGGGCAGATACCGGCAGGAACACACCCCCCCCGCCCCAGGACACCCCCGGGCCTCCCCGGTTCCCCCTTCCTCCGCCTCCCC
>VZTO01019289.1:56491-74912 GCA_013400615.1 Syrrhaptes paradoxus | reverse complement strand
GTGCGGGGGTGCGCGGGGCGCGCTGCGCTCCTGGGTGGGAGGGGGCTGGGTGGGAGGGGTGGTGTCGAAAAGCCAGCGGAGCGCGGGAAAAATAAAGATTCCCTGACCGGGAATCGAACCCGGGCCGCGGCGGTGAGAGCGCCGAATCCTAACCACTAGACCACCAGGGAGCCGTGAAAAACTATTTGACGCACCGCAAGTCGTGCACTGCCACCGGGGCTGGGCGCTGGAAGGAAACAGAAGGTTGCAGGAGGGCTGTGGACAGGAGCAGTGCATCACCCCCGGAACGCAGCTTGGGGAGTTTGCTGCTTTTCCAGGTTGCTCAGCCGGCCAGCGCTCATGAACATCAACCCTGGGTCTTAGGTCAGGTTTGTGCAGCACCTTCATCTGCACCTTTTTTGGGGTGCAACACCCCCACGCAGGCCACCAGCTCTTGCGTGCCCCAGAAGCACGGTGCCAAGCCTAGTTCCTTTTAATGAACAAACGAGTGCTTACAATTAGAGGAAAATAGGGTTTCATAAGCTCAAGGGTTTTTTTCCCAGTTGCTCAAGTTTCCTGGCTGCTCCCTTGGGAACGCTGCTGTTTCCCACTGTGGGTGAAAGCCCAACATTCCCCATCCAGGGTGTCCCGGATCCAGTGAGTCCAGTGCCAGTGCGGTAACACTGGCCGAGCACTGCAGCTCACCCCAGCACAGCCCCGCTGGCGTGTGCCCTCCCTGTGCAGCTCCAACGGCCTTTCCCGTCTGCTGCCTCTGACTCACGTTTTAAAGAGATGAAGGATGATGAATCCCATTTGCCAATGAAGTCATCGCCCAACTCCAGTGACACATTCGCTGCTCCCCCTGCACCGTGCTGTTTCAATCAGTATCAATTGCCAGAGCTTCCCAGCAGCCGATTCCCTGCGGTATCACAGCGTAGATCCGAGCCAGCACCACAGCTGCTGCCTTTCCACGTCAGAAGTTCCTCCAGCCTCAGCCCCCACTGCCAAGGTCCCACGCTCTGAGCTCAGGAAAACAGCACGAGGGAGCTGGAGGCACGTCTGGTTCACCTGCAGCATCGCAACGCGATGGTGTTTGGAGGATAAACGCGGGCGTGCAGCTCCCCAGCCCGGGGGCGAGCACAGGTATGTCTCAGGTGTTCAGCATCGTGAAAAGGAAATATCAGACTCTGAGCATCATTTAGTCCATCCCCTCATCAGAAAGCATCCAGATGGACAAACAACCCAGAGGGATGGAAGAGAACAGAATATTTCAGTTGCTTCTCACCTGCTGCAGGCAGTCGGTATTTACCTGACAGGTTGGTAACACAAACCGACAAGCAGACTTCAGTACTGTTAGACAGAAAATGAGAACCTTCACCCCATTTTCTCCCAAAGGAATGCTTTATTGAGAAGTTTCCTCACTATTTATCTGTATAAACAGTCCAACACCCGAGCTCCAGCAATCCCTGTCTCGCTGGCTCTGCTCCTCGCGGGGAGGCCAGTCTCAGTCAAACGAGGAGCGCCAGGAAACACTCTACCCTCCACCTCCTGCCTCGTACATCTGCCTCCTAAGGGTCCATCCTGTGTCCCCAGGTCTGCAGAGGGAGGGGAGCAGGGGTGGGGGAAATGGAGGTTAATCAGCAGGTAAGTGTCAAAACTTGCTTCTCTAAAGGGTCAGAGACAGTTCAGTCCCTCCAGGGTCCACTAAAACTACCCAGATATGTACAAGCTAGTCTAAAGACCTGAGTAAGTCCCACTCCGCCTCTAAGGCACAGAATTGCTCACTCTAGGTATGTCTATGTGGAGGCACCTTGCCTAGAATAAGATCAGGCCTCTAGAAGAAAACTGAATTTTTCAGCTCCTGAGCAATGAAGTTGGACATCAAGAGAGCAAAACATAACTGGCTGAGCTCCATGACTCTCTGCCAGTTTTGTAAGCCAGGATTATTAGAGCTGGGGCTTTCAAGTGAAAAACCTGTCCAGTGACAGGCAGATGTACCAGCTGGAGGAGCCCCCAGAGAGCAGAGCCCCTCCAACAGCATCCTGATTGCTAGAGACAGCTTTGGCCTTTTGAACCTGTCCCTGCTGCTAGCAGCCTTCAGAAATTCCTCCTCCAAGAACAAAGGCATAAACTGAGAAGGGAGAAGCAAGTTTCATACACTCAGGAAATGGAGTGCACCACTGAATTTAACACAAGAACGGGCTTTAAGCATGCTGCTCCTAGTGTATGATGCAAAACTCCAGTGCTCAGCATCCAGCTTTACCACCCCTGCAGCCTTCTCTAGAAAAAACCATAAACAAGTAAAGCATAAGGCGATGTAAGGCTTGCAGTTCAGTTTCAGAGTCCAAGGGAATGCTTCCCTAACATGTTGCCAAAGCTTTTTTTTTTTTTTTAAGCTTTATTTCTTTAAAGTTCATTGCATTCAAAAATAAAGATTTTTAGTTTTGTTAAAGCTAGAGCATTAGTGTAACAACGAGGCAGCTGCTAAGTGAAGTTTCCCTTTAGGGAGCCCAGAATAAAAAAAAAACAAAACACAACTGTTTACCCCATTTACTGAACTACGCCAATGAGAGCCAAAGAAAACAGCAACGGGAGAAGCCTGGGAGCTCAGAGTAGCTGCGTGGCATGCCCTGACGAGAGAACGGAGCCAGAAGCTGAAGCTAAGATGCCCATGCACTTGGCTTCTCCGATAACTGCCCTCCTCACGCTGCAGGGCGATGTATCTGTTCCAAGTTATGTCAGACAAGGGAAAACTGTTTTTATCTATACCAGTGGCATTTCTGAGCTACTTTAAGGAAACTCCATCTTACACGCTCTCCCAAAAGGACAGCAGTGATACATTTAATCTACAAACTTTAGTGTAAAATATTATTTGTGTACAAAACTTTGCATTCTCTTTATTTGACTTAGATCCAGCAGCAGTGTCTATGAATGAACAATGGATCTCTCCAGACTGGCTCTCAGCCCCTTCTTGGATTCGCATGTTGTTGCTGTTGTGAAGATCTGGGAGGGAGGGAGCTTGCTCTTAGAGTCGTGCACAGCCGTGCAAAGCCACATCGCAGGTCTAGAAGGGAGCGTTGTCTTGTGGAGGCTTGTTTTCAGCTCCCGAGAGGGAGTGGAGGCCGTCAGTGCTGTTTTCCCGGCTGCCCACCACTCTGGACTGAAAGGAGAGAAGAGAGTTAGGATGACAAGAACCCAGCACTGAGAATATCAAATCAATTCCCCCTTGTCAAGGTCCCCGCTGTAGCAAAGACCTCCCACAGAGGGAGGCCATTTGCCTGAATACTAGTCTATGAGAAAAACATTGCAGAAATTAAAGTTTCTGCATAAGGCTTCACACTATACATCTACAAGACAAAGCAGTGTTTTACCTTTATGGTCCCAACTCTATCTTCAAATGACTTGAAGGTTGCAGAATTCCTTGAAGAAAGGAGAGAAAAAAAAAAGAACAAAGAACAAATCAAGACAAGTTAGTTCTTAACTAAATCAAACGGCGCAGTGTGACTGGGCTCCTGGCCATTCCCGTGCAGTGACAGCAGCACCCAGGACACCTCCAGCTCCTCACAGCCTTTGGCACAAACCTCCTGGGCACAGCAGACAAGACCACCAGATAAAAACTCCAAAGGTAAACATTTATACCACCTGCAATCCAATCAATTGCTCAAGCTAAAATGTTGGGGGAAACAAGTCCTAGTTCCCTAGGGAATCAACACATAAGTAGAGAAGAAACTAGCTCTTAGTTTTACAATCCCTTCAATGAAAAGCATGTATTTAAATGATGGAAAAGCTGAAAAGGGTTTAACACAAAGGCTTCAGTTTCCCATATTCTATCCCGCAGGCAGGAACGGAAAGAGCCACGTGCCTGTACCTATGGGCAGTTTTCTTACTCCAGGAGTGATCACTTGCAGCAAGAAACACTCATAAAAACCACAGTGTAATAAATTAATCAGAAGATTTCATCTTTCTAGCAAAGAAAACCAGGTCAATTGTTTGACAACCCAACAAGCTTCTTGCACATGATTCCAAGGGCGTGCTCTGAACAGAGCATTCAGACAGGCGATCGCTCCTACAGAGCTGCTCTCCCCGGGCGAGGCTGCGGGAGCACTGGGCGACCAGCCTCATCTCTGCTATTTTTGTTCCAAAGAATCACTTTATATTTGCACCCATAAAATAACCTCCATCGATGTGGAATGAGGATGAACAGAGAGAGAGAGAGGGCTTCTGTGGGCCTCATCCAGCCCTGCAGTCGTTTTTCCCCAAGGATCCACCTTGGCATTAGCAACGGCCATGCGATACGTTGCGAGGGGAGGGCTGTAATCCCTGCCCTCCAGGGACCTCTGAAAGCTGCAAATCTCCATTACACTTTGGTACAGTTACGCCACTGTGCTTAGTCCAAGCACAACACAACCACCATAAAAAGAGACTGTGTGAAAAAAACACCCTGAACCACCCAAACTGCAGGAGGGGGGTACCCCACACCCTGAGTGGGCACAAGTCAGAACCAAAAACCGAACAACAGTGGAGTCAGTGGTACTCTCCCACCGACCCCATGCAGGACACACGGGTGTTTGGTACGTTACCTCATCGCTGGCATACTTATCGAGTGGCGAATGGAGTAGCTGCTGCTCGGAAGCATTCAGAATAAGGAGGAAAAAAGTTAAATGACAATTGTATACAGGCACCATGCAAAAGCAGCATACCCCTCATTCTTAAGCACTTTACTGTCCACACACAGGCTGCTGTGGGCAACTGAAGTGTTACGAGCCAGCCCTCTCTTCCCTGATTTAACAGCTGCAGCCCAGAACTTAATTTTCCAGACATAGGACTGCAAGCATGAATATGTAACTGCAAACGGCAACTGTGATGCAAAAGTCAATCACAGGTCATGGGTTTGTGGAAGGTTTCTCAATCTGTGTCAAAAGCGCAGGCAAGGCCTAAACAACCAGCTTCCCCTTTAAAATCTGCAAGGGCTGGCACAGCAACAAACGCGCTTTTATCAGCCTCCAAGAGTATCTTACCTAAAGGAATGCGAGAAGGGGTGAGCCCTGGGAGAAGCCGTGCAGCAGAGAGAAAAGGGAAGCAAGAGTCAGACACTAAATCTAGATCAGCAGATCTCCATTCTAATTGCAAGGCAGCTAAGCAGGGACACGGTCATAGGATCACGGGACAGCAAAGTAACTACCCAGGAGGAAGCCTCTCAAAATAAATTACAGAAACAAGCAAAAACAATTGCTTTTAATTAACTCAAGCCAAGCTAAAAGGTTTTTCAGAGAACAATAACGGCACCTACAGCAACACAGAGCCAGGGGAGGGAAAGGAATGGGTGTACAAAAACCCAAAACATTTTACCTACCCCTACACATTGCTTTCATGGGATTTTTTTTTTTTGAGCATGTTTTCCTAAACTGAGGGTTTTACCAAGTGATAGCTAATTTGGTAAGGAGACCTCCTTCCCCAGTCTTCCCCCATGAGATCTTATACAAAGACAGCGCTGCGAGGACTTCTGCTTGAGAACTTCTGTAGCAGGAACCTGCAGTGGATACCTGCACGTGTCTTGCCAAGCCTGAAGATCTCAAAGTTACAGCTCAGAGAGCAAACGCAACTCAGCATAACAACCATAAGAGTACCTGGATAAAAGGTATCATGTTAACCTCACAACCTGGTTACCCATTTTTAGGTTTCAAGGCAAAACCATCCGCCACCAGGTTACTGGATTTCCCCACGTGATTTTTTTTCCCCACTCAGCAGCATCTCAGCAGCCTTACCTAACAGACCAAGGCTTCCTGCTTCTATTAGGAAGATTACCAGGATGCTCTAAAGAAGCTTCTCCTACCAGAAGCTGTGTTTTATTCCACTTAAATATAATTTTTGTCTCTGCAGCAGGAAGCAGTCATGGCAGGTTGGATGTGAAGTACTTGAAAAGGAGAACAAGGGCTTTTCCTTACAGCCAGAGCAGAGACATTGTTAGGCGCTGTGGTTTCATTTCCCCCTGCATCCCAGGCAGCTCTTTGGCAGGGCAGACTCCTTGAAATGCTGTCTTTGCATGCGAAATAAATTAACTTTGGACTCAAAGGAGAAGAACACAGCTAACACATGTCCATGCACCACGCTACTCTGTATGCAATACCACAAGCACTGGTCAGACATTGCAGCAGCCCTTCTCCCCCTTCCTAAGGATTTAAAATTGATGGAAACTCCAGAATTCACAGGCACCTTTGGGGCTTGGGCTGATATTTTATAATGAATTTGCTTGTAGTATTATGTACAGCAGCAAACTTCAAACAACATGAAGCATATTGGGGGACACAAAACCACAAAGCAAGCTGTTATCAACAAAACACACCCCACACTTTGAGTTTTGCAGTTTACTGGGGTCAGTAAAATGCAGGAACAGAATGTCTAAAAGCCAATTTACTTTTGAACTGTAAGTGGAGATAACAGGAAAAGCTGCATTGGCCAAGATTTGGAAAAATCCCACCCACTAGTTAAGCCACATTCTCTCCCCTCATGGCAAGCACTAACACGGCACACAGTCACTGCGTTAACTTCCGAACATCTCCTTACAATCCACAGCTGTAGCATTTATTTTGACCCAAAACCAGCAACAGTAAAGATTTAACCCAGGGACGCATGACATGTATTTCGTAGCATTTAGGTCCAAGCATTTTCAATGGAATTACGACTACGCCCTCCATGTACTGAGGCGTTTGTCCCATTCATCATGCCTTCCTTGCATTTATCAACCGGTGAAGGCTGACTAAACAAGGAAATCCCTTCTGTTATCTCAACACTTCAGTGATGGAAAATAAACCTGCTTTACAAGTCAATTTGTAATGTAAGAGGTAAAAAAAAAAGTACAGTAACAGAGGTTGCAGTGTAGGCTACACGGCCTGTAACAGAGATTCTCTGGGAACAGAGAACATCCCCCCTCGTTCAGAAAAGTGATCACAACACCACAACAGACTTCACTCCCCGCCAGCTCTGATCACATCTCAGAACACCATTCACAGTTGCACCTGGCAAGGGTGGAAAGTGGGAGAGGTCCTGCAGAAACTCATGCTCACAGTTAAACCTTATTCAGAATCAGAAATACCAAGACCTCAATGCAGCACCGGAGGCAGAAGTCTGTTTATATACACACAGAAAAACTGAAAGTCTTGGAAAAAAAAAAAAAATCATTACTGTGTTCCCCCACAGGGCCACATATACAAAGCCAATCCTGTTGGAATCACTTCAGCAGAGATTCCCAAGGTAGAAGACAGAAGCTGCCTCTGTTCCTAATGCACCACCCAAGGTATTAGCTATAAAAAGCAATGCCGGGGTTTAAATCGGTGACTAATGCTGAGCAATGCCATGCTGCAAAGGTCTGATTTGCTCATAGTGAGGCAGGCTGGCATCCACGGCCAGCTTTCACTGTGACTGTCAGGGCAGCTCTGTCACCGGGAGTCACCATTCTTCTCCTCCCTCCATCATCTGCCCCTAGGATGGCACAAACATTTCTGCAGCTGCATGGTAAATTGGATTCTCACAACCAAAAGGTAACAGGCAGGACCCCGCCTGTCAGAACAGCCTCTTCTGGCAGAAACACTGGTTCAGGAGTGCCCCGTTTGGTCCAAAAAGCACAATTCCACCCGTCTGCCACAGCAGCCTGAGCAGACTGCAGAAGTCAGGCACCAAATTTACTCCACTATCAGTTTAGCAAAATCTATTACATCTTGTGCCAGTATCTGTCTCCTGTGATTAGATGTTAAAACTCTTTTTCCCATGGACTAGGTAGCTTCCAGGAAAGAAAAATTAAAACTTGAATACTAGAAAGGGTAGGAAGCCAGCTAGTCCTCGCCAAATTCAGAGAAGTGAGCTACTGAAAACACCAAAAATTACCCTTCAGGAACACAGTAAATAACTCACTGAGGACAGAACTAGAATAAATCAGTGCTATGTGATCAGAGGCCAGCAAGTTCTTACCACTTTGATACTCCCAGCCACAGTGGAATAGGAAATTCCCTACAAAAAATGACAGCTACCCATTCAATCCAAGGTCCGATACATCATGTTAAATACAAGCTCTAAGAAAACACCCTCAGTAACCTAGACAGGTCGTATATTCAGAATTAGCTCTTACTTCCAAGAAAAACATGGTCAAGGTTTCCTGCATGAAGAACTTGGACATTGCTGCTAATGGGGAAGCAATCTTTAGCTTAAATTTCTGAAGATCAGGTAAATCAGCAATCCTAACCTTCAACTTTGTACAGCTGAGAAACTCGCAGAGCAAGAACCCCAGCTAACAACCGAGGGAACCAGCCCTCCACCTTCCAATTCAGGGAGGTTTAAATTTGCAATTACTTCAGTGGTCATCTGCTTAAGGAATCTAGATAACCACCAACCACAAGAAGTCGTTAATATCGTCATGGTCTTCTGAATCAATTCCTATCTTCCTTCCCATCAACATGACATAACTGTGCTGGAAGGCACACTGCCCTTCTCCGCAGAAAGCTGACACACAGGGCTTGAAACTGCCCGAGATGCAGCATCTAGACTTTGCCTCATTTTAAAGCCTAACAGAAGGAGTGATGACCCCTTTCTAATCCTCAACAACAACCCTGAGAAAACACCTCCATAATCCAGTAATGAAGAGGTAAACTTTAATACTAGTTTCTTACATGTGACATAAAAGCTGCAGTCATTTGGCAGTAAAACGAGGAAGGCTGCTGAAAACATTCTGAAAACATTCTCCTAAGCCAAATCAAACTTAAATGCCTCAGGATGGGTTTTATCCCATCAACAAGTCTTTAATAGGTGTTTAATCTGTCCTGAACTATGACATACAGGGCCACACAGAAGGAGGTAGTCCATCAACAGCAATGTGCTGCCAACTAAGTAGAAAAATGGAAAAAAGCCTAATTATTGTCTAAAGTGTCCTTACTCTTTGAAACCAACATCAAAGCACCAGAGCGCAAAACAGAAATCTTACCTCATGTCACCAAGTTTCCTGCTGATAACAGAACCTACATTGGAAAGGGCTGCTGAAGTCTTCTGTCCTGCCTGGGAAAGGGTTTCCTGGGTCTTCTTATAACTAAAGAGGGAAAAAAAAAGTCATAAATGGATATAATAGGTAGGATCTGAAAGCAAGAAGCATACTCCTCCCCATGTTGAAAAAGGAACGGTCAGCTGCACTGACCTCACTAAGAGAGCCCCTTCCAGTCTTGCATATACTCAAAGACTGGAAGTTTTAAGGCAGCAAATATAGGATTAACCTTTCCATACACTCACTTTACCATTTTGATCATATGTTCTTAAATCTGACAAACATTTGGGAAAAAAAAAAAACACCAACCCAATCAAACCCCAATTTCCAGGTGGAAACTCCAATACCATAGCATCGTATCCTATCTGCTCTACAACTACCTTCTGGTCTCCTTGAAAAAACAGGTCTATGAACCTATTCAATAATCCGCTTGCAGCTCTGAAGAAGTAATAGCGTTTGTTGCAGTGTTAGGTTATGGAGGAAAGAGGCAAGACTAACCGCACAGAAAAGAAATGCAGGAATCAGCATTATCTCTACAACTTGCAGTTTAGAAATGAATTGGTAGAGAAGTTTCCCATCAGTTACCATTAACCACAATACATAGGAAGTCTGACAGCTCGTATTCACCAGCTGATTACATTTGAGTTTATAGGACAGTTGGAGCAGGCAGACACTCAAGAACCTTTGTTTGCTTTAGATGAGACTCAGGAACAAGGATTCTGTGAGCCACTTTCATTAACTCACCCTCTCTACACCATCCAACAGTTGGTGATTAACACCTAGATTTATAGCATTCTTCAAATTATTAAAAAAAAAAAGACTCAGGCTGGAAAACAAATTCAACAATTTAAGCCAAGTTTTCTTATTCCAAATATTTCATTTTGAGATTATGTTTTTGCCTGACTAGGCCATTTAGGAGAAGGGCACTACGAACAGCCTAACGCTCTCTCTCATGCCTGAGGTCCCAAGGGCAGAAGCACCATGATGACAGCTGACTTATTTACATCTCATTCTATCCAGACAGAAGTGCGGGAGACAGCACTACAGCACCTGAACTGGATTCAAGCAATACCAATTACAACACGAGATTTACACAGAACAGGGCACAAACGCATCAGCCTTACCTTCCCTCTTCCTGCTCCCGAAATAAAATTCCTGTAACCCACACATTTCTCAGACTGATTCCTCTTGAATTGACTCCAGAGGAACCTGAGTGTGCCCCAACAAGGTCTCAGCACTTTCTCCACAGCACAACCTTTTGCAAGAAACAGTCATCTCAGAACAATTTGGGACTGAACTGGTCAGCATCAACACTGCTTGCTCTCACAGGTGCCTCCCTATCGCAACAGCTGCGTTTGAACCCTAGGGCCAAAGCTGGTTTGGAAAGGGAGGATCTCAATCCCTGCCTTCAGCACTCAGGCTGCTCCCCGGCTGGCTCAGTCCTGTTACAGGATCTGATTTACAGCTGCCTGGCAGGAACATCGACAGTCTCCTGACTCTGTGTCTGCTTGGTGCTCAGCTCACAGAGCTCAGCACTGAGAGCCAGAGCAGCGATGAGAGGAACGGTTACAGGCTGAAAGGACACCATCACACCCTGAGCATGCTGCAGACTCACAGGTATTATGTCCAGCTGCAGCACACAAAGGCCAGAGATTTTCCAACTGTATTTCCCACACTTTAGAACAGTATTCTTAAGGTAACTGAAAAATCTAGCATTGAAGTGCTGCTCCTTCTGCCAGAGTGTGCTCCTTCACGATAACAGCACATCTGTTTGTGCTGACACAGCGATCTAGACCAAGGAAAACATCCAACTGAAATGTAAACTTGGAAGAATAAAAGACAACAGCAGCCAGATCAGGTCACCAGTCTAGTCCTGCATCCACAGCTCCCACACACCTCCACCGCTGCAGCACAGGAGGCAGAGCCTGGAAAGCACTGCCAAGATGAGCAGCTCTATCCCAAACCTGCCATCGGACACACACATGGAACTGCCTCTGTGAGAACCTGGGATCAGGTTATACAAGACTTTAATGCAACTTAACTGCACCCTGCCCTGACCCAAAAGTCACAACTACTCTCCTTCAAGAGACACAGCCAGGTCTACGACAGCTTTAAACTCTGAATGCTCACCTTCTTCCCTTAGCACCAGTTCAAAGTACAATAGAATAATAAAAATCTGGGAGCAACAAATAGGAGCTCTGATTAACATCTTGCTCTACTAACAGGCAATTGGCTGCTGGAACTGCAGAAATTATCTCCGCCCCGTGGCGTTCATCCTACGGTATTCAAACAGACTATTGCACCCCTCTCCTAGAAACCCTGGCAGGGAGGAGCCAGACCCGCACCCTCAAATCCTCCTTNGACCAAGGAAACCATCCAACTGAAATGTAAACTTGGAAGAATAAAAGACAACAGCAGCCAGATCAGGTCACCAGTCTAGTCCTGCATCCACAGCTCCCACACACCTCCACCGCTGCAGCACAGGAGGCAGAGCCTGGAAAGCACCGCCGAGATGAGCAGCTCTATCCCAAACCTGCCATCGGACACACACATGGAACTGCCTCTGTGAGAACCTGGGATCAGGTTATACAAGACTTTAATGCAACTTAACTGCACCCTGCCCTGACCCAAAAATCGCAACTACTCTCCTGCAAGAGACACAGCCAGGTCTACCACGACTTTAAACTCACAATTGCTCACTTTCTTCCCTTAGCACCAGTACAAAGCACAATAGAATAATAAAAACCTGGGAGCAACAAATAGGAGCTCTGATTAACATCTTGCTCTACTAACAGGCAATTGGCTGCTGGAACTGCAGAAATTATCTCCGCCCCGTGGCGTTCATCCTACGGTATTCAAACAGACTATTGCACCCCTCTCCTAGAAACCCTGGCAGGGAGGAGCCAGACCCGCACCCTCAAATCCTCCTTTATCCATTAATACCAGCTTCCTCCCACCTGCGCTTATCCAGCAATCCCCATTTGTGCTGCCTGCCTTACACAAACCATCTAAGTCATCCTGTGTCCTGGTTCCAGCAAAACTGGAGCTAGGGACAGACCGGGCTGATTTCTGTCCTCTGTTCTGCCTGGCGAGAGCAGGGCAAGCTCTGCAGCCACAACAGCAGCTGCCAGGAAATGCACCAGGGCACAAAAGCAGCACAAGGTCACAAGTTAGGCCCGTTCCCAGTTCAGTCAGGATGATGGTTAGTTATAATGCCAAGAAGCTCAAACAACAGGAAAGAGGATGCATTTGCATTTAAAAAAAAAAAACCCAAAACATGAGTAAAAGCTCATTTTTGATTTCTTGAACTAGACTCTTCGCATTTACAGAGCTTTAGACAAAAGAAGCAGAACTTCTGTTTGTTTTCTAAAACATTGCTGGAATCTTACCTTTCAATCCCCCTCACCTCTCCGTTTTAACCAGCACCCACCTCGCTAGCATGAATTCTCACTCTGTCTAGTGCCAAAGCAAGCAGGAAAACTAGCATGCCATGGCTATTCAGGCCTTAAGTGCTCTACAAAGCACGCTTCCGCCATATTTCTGGCGCTTATTATGTACAAGGAAACAGATATAACGAGAAGTTTTCTATTCTAGCAGGCACACCCAGGGAGGAACTCTGATTAAACACCGCTGGAATCTGCCACACTGTCAGCAAGCACAAAAACCAAGGTCATGGTATTTAGCAAGTGAAATAGTGACAATTTGCATCTTGTTAATCTAGAAAACATCCATGGACCACTGAAAGTAGAATCTGCATACTTTAAAGTTTTTTCTGACACTCCTACTTTTTATCTCTGCTCATCTTTCTCCCGTCTTATGAAGAAAACCTTCTATTCACACACACTGCCAATAACAAGCCAGCTCAAAGGACAGAATTTCCAGAGAACAGGAAAAGCTGGCTTCCTTCAGACCCACCTTACCCTGGTTTAGATCAGTTCAGAAAACAATGACACTACCTACCTGCTCCCACTGCATCGCTGTAAAGGATTCCCCCATATACGGTGGGAAAGATGCAATGAGAAGGACAAAGGCCAACTTCCACAATATGCTTCCATAATTTATTCCAGATGAGAATTTAATTTCAGGCATTTAATAAAAACGTGGCAAACAGACCTTCACAGCCAACAATCGAGTGAACAGCTGTGAGGCTAAAGCTGTTCAAGTCTATTTGGGGCCCCAGCATGACACAACAGCTGCCTTGGATGCTACAGCTCTATTTGTTCTCATCAGGTACCATGGCAAAAAGAAAAACTGCTCCCTGCAGAGCATGTGGAGGGTAACAAGAAGAGGCCAGTCTGGCTATTCCACAGCTCGTCAGCTATTCAGTGGCTTCAGCAAGTTCTCCTCTGAGAGCAGGCAAGCATTTGAAGAATATCGCTTGGACCACAATGAAATCAATCAAATAGTGACCTGAGGAAAAGCTCCCTCTCCCAGAAGAGGCATTTATTGGGTTAAAAAAGTGACAGCTAGAAAAGAGAGATGTTTAAATAGATCTAGCCAAAGCAGAGGACTGTGAGCAGGGGCACAGAACATTAGTGGCAGCAGACTGTCATGAAAGCATTTGTTAACGCTGAAGGTTAAGACACTCACGCTTCCGATTGAGTTAATTTTTCATTCCAGTCCTCCAGTGTGCTGCTGGCTGAAAGATATCTACAAACACAATGGAGGTTAGATACGGTGCCACCATCCACTGCCAGATGCTTCTTTTGACACTTTCCATATCGTTAGCATCTCTTTACACTTACAGTATCATAGGTTTTATCTCTGACAATAGCTTCCCCCCTTCCCTATTACAGCCAGAAGGAAAAGAGCTGTTGTTTGAGAGCAAGGAGACACCTAAGCCCTCTGTTCTTTCTGATTTAAGCACTTCAAACACAACACAAGGAAGCAAAGCCTGCAGTTCAGAAGGTGTCAGGAATTGAAAGACTGCATCTTCTGCAGTGCTGCGTGGCAGCTACATAATAAGAGCACAGAGATGAGCTCAAGGCCAAAAAAACAAATCTGACTGCCACACCCAAAGCTGTATTTTACCAATATAGCGTGACCTGGACAAGCCATTAAATTTAGTTTCATTTTCTCATCTTTAGAAATTACGTTTCCCTATATAGAAAACAGTACCTTAGGGGTTATGAGAACTAACACCGGAGGTACAGAACAAACCCAAGTACTACAGAAAGTGTCTGCTACCAGCTCAGACAACATGCAGAAGCACTTAGAGGAGGTGACACATCACAGGCAGTTCATGTCACCCAGGAGTATAACTCTCCCCAATTAGATGAGAGCTGATGGGATGCTCCCAATCTACATTCTCCTCTTACCTAAATAATCATCTCCTTCAACACAAGACATCGAAGGGCAGTGCAGAAAACATTCAAGGTCTCCCTTATATTCAGCTATGCAGCAGGAATCAAAATGATTCATGCCTAACATGAAGGGTGGCCTAACACAATTAAAGAACATATTCTAGAGACAAAAGCAGCCAGGTGTTCTTTGTCCACATTTGTCACCTGCTTGGATATACTGTAAAGACTAAAATCTCTGGCTTTCTAGAGCTGACATCAAAGAGGTTCATATCCATCAATGCAGAAGAGGCACTGCACAGCAGCTTTCAAAAGCTAATACACGCCTTTGCATTTGCACAGCCCCTCTTTCCAGGTAAATGCCTTCAGATGTCTTTCACCCCTGTGGCCATACAGAAAGGCAATAATCAAACTGATTCCGACCACATCCAATGATGAGAAGATAAATAGTTTCACAGTACAGATCGAGGTTCACTAATAAGACATCTGATTACAAGACACTAACCTACCAGTGACCAGCTAAAGGGAAATTGTGGTTAATTTTTTACTTCTTTTTTTTTTAATGTGGTCTGGTAACTGATTGGAATTTTTCTTCTGCAATAGCAAGACCATGAGAAAGATGAGAGCAGGAACCTTTACTCATGTCCTCTGCAGCTGAGGGATGCTTATAGCTGGAAGCCAGGCACGCTGCCAATAACAGCCCTGCCTCACCATGCCTCTAGCTCCCAATAACCCTGGGAGAACAAGGAGCAGCACAAATCAGGGAACGGAGCAAGGAGGTGTTGCTGAGGAGCCCGAGGCACTCACAAGTCAGACTGTGTCACTTTGTCATTCCACTCTCCAAGTTTCTCAGATGTTTTCACATAACTAGAAACAGAAAGTGTTAATGAATATAACTGTAATATTCATTTTTTTAGAAGACAATGACACAGATTTCAGTTACAAAGAAATACCAGAAATCACAGAGGGGTATCAGAGGGAAGATGAGGAAAAGGGGAAAGAACAGACAGTGAGATGAACAGCTCAACGATCTGGTCTGGAGTAGCACTGTCAGTAACTCCAAATTCCAGGTAAATTACAGGAGACATTTCAGACTGAACAATCTCTGCGGGTACCAAGAGCCCTTTACATCCAGAAACAACTGCAGGCTCAAACTTACCTCTTCGACCCTCCTTTTGGCCCTGTCAACACTGCAGTGACTGTGCCCTTAATGCCTGCTCAGGAACAGTCATCACACTAGTATTAGAGAACTTTTTCCTAGGAAGTGCAGGCTTCTAAATTCAAGCCACACAGTTTGGGAAATAGTTTCTGAACAGGCACTGTATTGTCAAGCTTTGAAATTTCTCATGCTTCTCTTTGAGCCTGAGTCCAGAACAAGGCAGCAGCAGCTGACATGACAAAGAATGGGCAGAAATGGGCAAACTGAATCGTTAAGTGGCCATCGGATCTCTAACATCGCAGGAAAGAGCATCCAGCAACAATTTTAGACAGATCACAGAGAGGAAAGTTCCATTTATGCTGACATAAAGACACTGACACGAGAGCAGTGAAACAAATAGTTTTAAGTGCCCTTTACTCTATATGCCCATCAGAGCAAGAGCCTCCAGCCACTTTGAAGAGTGCTGGAATACGCTGCTGGGAAATAATTACTACAGAGTCACACTGAAACATGAAACGTGCATCGCAAGCAACACTTACGCATTGGAGACTTGGACATCATGCCAGCTTTTCGACAGGTTTTGCTTTAACCCATCCAAGGGAGTCAAGCCTAGCTTCCTCTTCAGCTCTCCACAGTGCCTCTCTTTAGCAGCCAGCACTTGCCTGAGAGTACAGATTTCTTCTTCAACCTAGAAGAGAGGTAGAGGTTTGTCTTAAATCACAATTCAGTAAAATTCTGAAAATTAAGCCAACTTTCTACCTCCTGCAAAACTAGCAAGCTTTCATTAACATAAATGTAAAGAATTGGTAGGAACGCTAGGTACATACAGAACAATTCAAGTGAACCAAACGGTGGGAGGTCTACAGATCAGACTTCAATTGGGAAAACATCTGTACAAGCCACTGTACTGGCGACTTAATGGCACCAAGATTAACAGAATTCATTCCTAGCATTGTAATTTCAACAGTAGATAAAAATCAGTGGCAAACCTTATTCACTAAGGTTTCTATCTTATAAGTCTTTTCCTCTGATGTAATTAAAACAAAGACTTCTTCCTCAAAGATCATTTTTCAAAGTACTCTGGAGTTGTTCCCAGGCAGAGAGGGTTCATTTCTACTGTAACTGCAGCTCACCAAGACCTGCGGGACCACGAGCAGCACAGTGCTCCTTTGCTAAAACTTGCAAGTCAAAGAATCACCTTAAGATTCTCAAAAGAAAGGACGGACAGCAGAGGAACAGCTGTAATTATCCTTGGCTACATTTCAGATAGAAATTAGAAACTGACCTTTAAACCCCCAAATGTGCCCAAAATTCCGGATATTCCATTACAAACTCTCAGCTCTTGAAAAGCACACAGGCAACAAAAATAGTTGCCTATGAAGTGCAATAAATATTTAAGAGAAAAAGGTAGAAAACGAAAGCATAAGTGCTCCATTGTTTCAGCTTCCTAAGGAAAAATTAGTTTCTTTTGCATACCACTTGCCTAAAATGTTTTCTCACTTCAAATGGAGCTAAGAGCCTAGATTAAACTCACGGCATCAAAAGCCACTTATTTCCTTAGAGCTCTAAATTAAGTCGTTCTGGGAAAGAGCACGCAACATACCACAGCGTTTGAAGTATCTGCCAGCTTTGTGCATTTTAACAATTAGCTGAGAGATCCAAAGGTAACACCAGTGCAAAATTAAAACAAAAAAAAGCCCAACTCCCGCTCCTGTGGCTCCTGCTTGTTCCTTCCCAGCAGAACACAACCGCGGCCACACACAGCCCCCTCTGACAAACGCCAGCACCCCGTTACCTTGGCAAGCTCAGATCTCAACTCCTCCTCTTCAGCAAGAGTCAGCCCCTCGGGCGCAGAGGTCCTGGCCGAAGCCGCATTATCCACGGGCACATCTGTCATGGCATCCGACAGCAGACCTTTGTTGGGAGAGTTAAGGTTGATATCTGTCACAGACAAGAAGCAGAGGGCAGACAGAAGCAGCAGCCAGCAAGCCAAGCGCGTGATGCAGAAGACCTGGGCAGCCCGGCGGGAAAGGTGAAGAGAGGGGCTCTGCAGAAAGAGGAAGAGAAACCTCCAGCGGAGTTTCCTCCTCCAGCATCTGACAGCAGCACCAGGCTCTGCCTGTCTGAAAATAGCCCCTCTGCCCGGCACCGGCTGTAAATACCCACCGGGCCCACGCGAACCTCGGGGGCGGACAAGCCCTGAGGAGGGGGGTACAGGGGAGGAGATGGGCGAGGAACAGGGAGGGGACAAGCCGCCAGCGCCTTCCGCGGGGCCCTGGAGCCGCAGCCCCCACAGGGGCCCACCCGCAGGACATTCCCCTGGACCATCTCCCCCCCTCACAGCACCCCCTCCACCCCCAGTAGGGCCGTCTCACGGCACCCCCACCCCCCCGGGGCCATCNCCCCCACCCCCCTCAATGGCCGCCCCGTCCCCAGGGACCCCAGCCACAAGGCGACCGGAGGAGAAGATCTGTCCCCAGGGCCGGGACACAACCGCCCGCCGCCGCCCGGCCCTACCCTGGCTCGCGCTCTCCATGGCAGCGCCCCAGGCCCGTCGCGCCGCCACCGAAGAAGCCGCCGGCACCGCCCCCCGGGACGCAATCAGCGCCGCGCCGCCCGCCCGCTTCCGGGGAGGGTCGCGGGGAGATTACGTCACCCGCCGCGTCCCCACGGCGACGGCGCCACGTTCTTCCCCCGCCTACACCCACCCACACACCGGAAACGGCGGCAGTGACGTCATGGGCGGGGTGACGCCATGGGGCGGGGGGTCAGAGGGGCCGGGAGGTGCCGTGCGCCCGGTCGGAGGAAGGGGGCGGCAGCGGCACGGGCCTGGTGGGACCGGGCAGCCCCCACCATGGATCCCCCCGATCCCCGGCTCCGGGCAGCCCCCGGCACTCCCCGATCCCCGGCTCTGGGCCCGGCCCCCCCCGGCTCCCCCCGATCCCCGGCTCCGGGCCT
>VZTO01019289.1:33066-47903 GCA_013400615.1 Syrrhaptes paradoxus | reverse complement strand
CCCCAGGACCCTGACCCCCCTGGGGCAGAGGATGCCCTCTCTGTGTCGCTGCCCCCCCCCATGACCTCATCTGCTTCCCAGGGGACGGTCCCCATTTCCTGGGGACATTTCACTTCTTTTCCCCCTTCCCCAGCCTGTTATCAGCCTCGCTGTGATTTCCTCCCTGCCCACCCACCTGCTTATTTTAGCTGCTTCTTCCTTCCTCTCAGCCGCTTTCGGAGCAGAGTCCAGCCCCACTCCCCTCCCGGCAGCCCCCCAGCAGCCCCCACCCCGGCCACACCATCCCCCTGCCCTCCGGCACCCCCGCACCCCCCATCCCCTGCATCCCCTCCCCACCCCGGTGAGGGATGCGGGGCGCAGGCAGGGTGGGGTCCCAGGGTTCCCTGCCTGCCCTGCCTCTATTTCGGGCAGGATCCTGCCCTCGCTCCTTGGCTAATTGAAGCCTGTGGCTCGCTGGCCAGTTCCTCGCCTGTGCCCCCTGGCCTCTGCCTTCACCCTGCCCTCACCCTGCCCTCACCCTGCCCACACCCCTGCCTGCGCTGGCTTCTGTGCAAACCAAGGGAGCATCTTCCATCAGGGAAAATGGCTGGGTCACCTCCCCGCACCCTGCCCGCACCCTGCCCGCACCCTGCCCGCATCCCCGCATCCATCCCAGTGCCTCGGGCAGTGTGGGGGCTTCCTCCAGCATTTAAATCCCATTTTCCGTGCAGGGTTGTGATACTCCATCACATGCTTTGAGGAGGGGGTGCTGACCCTGCCAGGGATCCCACACCCCCCAGGACACCCCCAGCCTCTTTCCCTGGCTCCCCCCACCGCTGCCCCCACCCCAGCCGGGCTCCCAGCAGCCGCCGTCCCCGTTCCCGGGTGTTTTGGGGGCTGCGGGGAGGGGTCCCCGCGTGGTGCTGCCAGCGGAGCCAGGAGATGCCGGCAGCTCGTGATTTATTTACAGCAGCATCTTTGCGGGGTGCGCGTGTCCCGCAGGGGGGGATCCGGCTGCTGGGGAGAGCTGCCGGCCACCCTCGGGGGGGCTTTCCTGCCCCCTGGGGCTGGCGATGCCCCCCTGCCCGGGGAGGGATGCAGTCCCCTTCGCAGCCCCCTGCCCAGCACCGGCCAGCGAGTGGAATGGGGGGGGACACACTTCCCAGCACGAACTGGTGAGCGGGGTTTGGCCTCGCTGCCACCATGGCTCGGTCCCTCGGCGGTGACAGGGACACAGGGACATATGGCTCAGGCGTTGTTTCCAAGGTAACCCTGGATGAGCTCGGCCTCTGCATCCCTCCAGCCCCTGCATCGCATCCCTCCATGGTCCCTGCATCCCTCCGGTGCCCCCGCATCACTCCCACGTCCCCCACCAAGGAGCTTCTTGGGGCCCCACTGCCGTGGGGGCTTGGGGGGGGACAGAAGTGGCTCGAGCTGGGGACCAGGACAGGGATGGGGACAGGGATGGGGACAGGGAGGGCACCGACTGCAGGGAGGAGGGATGGGGAAGGGGAGAGGCACAGGACATCCCTCCCCTCCCCGTTCCTAGCACAGCCGTCCCCTGGGCGTGGGTGTGTTCCAGCCATCACGGAGACGGGACCTTGGGGACCTTGGGGACCAGGTCAGGATGTTCCCGTCCTCCCTCCTGGAGCACCTCCCAGGGCAAAAACCAGAAATAGGCGCTGTGCTTCCCCACCCAGCCACGGGCACCAGGCCAGGGCCACGGGTGGGAGCACCCCGAGCCCCGGGGGGATGCCCTGCCCAAGGTCCAGTGCTGGGGGTGCCGGGGGTCCCAGCCCAGGGCAGAGCCCTGGCCAAGCTGTGAGCCCAACACCCCAGAAACAGCCGATTGCAATAAATACCCGGGGGGGGGTCATCCCGGCACCGTCCCCCCTCCTGCAGGGTACGGCAGCATGGACGGAGGGCTGCAGCCCCCCACTCACCCCCCGCCTTTCCCCCCTCTGCTCACAGCCCTCTGCCCACCCCATCCCAGTCGATCCCAGTTGAACATCCCCAGTTTCCCATCTGCTCTGGTTTGTGTTAGATCCCCCAGGGCGGGCGGGGGGATGGAGCAGTGTGGGGTGCTCCCATGAGGATGGCACAGAGCGGCTCGGCGGGGGTGGGACGCTCCGGAGGGGAAGCGGGGCTGTGGTGGGGGGATGATGCCGGACTCTTCTCTGCGTTGGGAGGTCCAGGGGGGGTTCCCAACCCTGGCCCGCCGGCTGCTGCAAGGAGGGGCCGCGGCTCCGCTGCCGGGATGCTGCCAGCCTGCCCCAGGCACTTTTCAAATCCCAGCCCTCCCGTCCCCGTCTGCTCTCGCCAGGGCACCAACAGCCGCGATTTCTCGTTGCAACCCGTTCCAGCCCATCGCCCCCACGACCTGCATCCCTGCGACCGGTGCGCGGAAGAACCCAGCTCCTGCCGGTGATGAGCTGGTGCCAGTAAAGGGCTCAGAGGACGTGAAGCTCCGTGCAGGAGCTGAGCATCGGTTTTGTCATTATTTCACTGCCCAGCCCCTGGGACGCTGCCGGAGCATGGGTACCTCTGGGTAAAGCCTCCTGCTCCTTGGGGAGGTGGTCGGGAAGGACGTGTCCCCAGCCTGGAGCAGCAGACCTTGCTGCCAGGTCTGTCCCTTGTCCAGTGCAGGGATGGAAAACCTCTCCGGGCGATGGAGAAGCTGTTGGATGGCAAAACCCCACAGCAGAAGCGATCTGGGTCCTGCCTGGCTGCTAACGAACAACGATGTCATCGCTGGAAATAACGAACGGCTAATTACACCCCCTGCCACAAAGTGAAGATGAGATAAAATTTATTCGGGTTCATTGTACGTGGCAAATTCCCCTTTCAGTAAATAATCGCTGTACTCTAGCAGGGCTCCTTTTATTCATTGAATTAATTTATTCTCAGCTTTTTTTTTTTTTAAGACTTCAGATGCTTCTGTTCTTTAGAAAGCAGTGAACAGCCTCGTGCCGGGTACCGCACGCTGGGCATCCGCAGGAGATGGTGCCAAACGGGGACATTCCACCCTCGCGGTGAAACCGGGATGGAGCTGGACCCCAAGGGAGCCGGGGGGAGAGAGGCTGCAGAACCCCCCCCCCAGCCCCCGCTGGTCCTGCTCATCCCACCCTGCCCGGGATGCAGAGACCGGGAACAGAAACGTGCTGTCGTGGGGGTCACCCCCTCCCAGCCCGCAGCTGAGCCCCTCCCAGCCCCACAGCCCCTCGCTGGGGGCACTTAAGGAGGTTTTGCAAAGTGGGGGGGGTCGATGGGGCTGGAGACAAACCCTCCGCGTGTTCCAGCCCCGGCAGAGCTGCAGTGGCCGGCCCTGGATGTGCCACGTGGGGAGGTTTTGGGGACTGAGCCCTGGGGGGGTGGAGAGGGGCTGTGGGGGAATTCAGCATCCTACTGTGGGTGGGGGGCTGGGGGGGGTCTTGGGGAAGTGGCAGCACCAAGGTCACCTCCGTGTGTGTCCTGAGTGGGATGCCGAGGGGCTCTGTCCATCCCAGAGCACCGCGGACACAGCGGGATGGGTCTGGGTGGGGATCCAGGCTGGGGGGCAGAGCAGACCCCCCCTGCCCAGTGCCTGGGAGCCCAAAGTGCCCTGAGAGCATCCCACCACCCCACCCCAGCCTCCACCGAGCCCTGGGGATCCCGGCGCTGTGTCACCCCAAGCTGTGCTGGACCCAGAGCAGCTGAGGCCGGGGTCAGGGTGGGGCCGTGGGTCAGGGTGGGGCCGTGGGTCTGGCAGCGGCCCCTCCGCCAGGAGCCGCAGGAAGGGCGGCTGGAGCCTGTTGTCGGCCTCGGCTGGCGGCAGCCACACGAAGGTCCTTGACGGGCTCCGCATGGCCCCGTCCCCACGCGCCCTCCCTGGGGACCCCCCCGGGCACTGCCCTTGCTCCAGAGCCAGCAAACGCCGGGGGGGTGCACAGCCTGTCCAGGATGGGGGTTCCCACCGGAGCGGGGCGGTGGCGCAGACCCCCCACCTGCACCCACCATCGCTGCCCCCGGCCGATGAACCGGGGGGGGGGGGTGAGCCTGGAGCTGTGGAGATGCTCCAGGACCCCCGGGAGGATTTCCTGAGCTGGCAAAGGGCATCGCTGCCCCTTGGCCCCGGCCGCTCCCGGCCATGGGATTTTCGGGAAACGCCTCGCCGGTTCCCCGCTGGCTCCTGGGGCCGCCCGCAGTCATTTCCCGCAGCGGGGGCTGGCGTGGGCGGGGGTCTTGTGTCTCCCCACCGCCCTCCCAGCACTCGCCCGGAGAAATCAGTGGGAACCGGGAGGCTGAAGGCTGCGGGAGAATAAACCCAGAGAATTATCGTGGAGGGAAGGAAGTGGGGAGGGAGATGCTGTGCCAGGGCCGAGGGTGGGGAGAGGAACCGCGCTGCTCCCACTGAGTCACTAGCGGCCCTGGGAAAGCCACCGCGCTCCACAGTGACACCGGGTCCCACACGGATAACGGGCTTTGGCAATCGCACGGATTGACCGGAGCAATCCTCACATCTCTCCCGGTGAAAGCTGGGATGGTGCGGGAGCGGCACATGGGGTGTGGGACCCGCTCTCACCTGCCCAAAGAGCTTCGTGTGTTTTACACCATCCTCCACCCTATTGATGCTCTTGGGTGGAGGAAGCGGGGCAGAGGCCAGGAGCCATCCAGCCTGGCCGTGTCCCCACCCGAGCGGTGCTGGTGCACGTCTTATGGAAAAAATTCCTCCCTGTGCAGGGGGTGAGGCAGTGGCCCAGGGTGCCCAGAGAAGCTGTGGATGCCCCATCCCTGGAGGGGTTCAAGGCCAGGCTGGATGAGGCTTTGGGCAACCTGGGCTGGTGGGAGGTGTCCCTGCCCATGGCAGGGGGTGGCACTGGGTGGGCTTTAAGCTCCCTTCCCACCCAAACCATCCTGGGACTCCGTGATTCCATTTAATGCATTNCACCTGTCCCACTGCCCTGCTCCCGGATCCTGCAGTTCCTCTGGATAAATCAGGGGAGAACACTTGGATTCTCCCCGGCAGGATCTGACCCTCGGATCAGCATCCCTCCCCCTGGGTACCACTGCCGGGATGCTTGGTGGCAGGACCAGCGGAGATGCCACCGTGGTGCGAGTGTGGCGGGGCCATGCCTGCGATGTGGCATCAGGAAACCACTAAAAAATGCAAGTTACAAGAAAAAACAAAAAAGAAACCAAGCCGAGCCCCACTTTTAGTTCCTGTTTTGGGGTCTCCAGCCCTGCCACCAGCCGGTGCCCCGGGGGCTGGGTTTGGTGCGAGAGGGAAATATCACCAGGGTGCCGGGGACACGGCTCCTGACGTGCGCCGTTCTCGGAAGGGGGGAGCAGGGGGTGCCCGGTGCTCGCTCAGGGTTTGGGGGATTTTTGGTGGAGTTCCCGCGGGTCCGTTCTCACGGGTCCGAGGGCAGCGCCGGCAGCTGCAGGAGCACCGCTGCTCGAGGGGTGCTGGGCACGGCAGGGCTGAGTTCTGGGGGTGATGGGGAGCGAGCATCCTCCTGGGTGCATGGGGGGGGCCGGGCAGTGACCCATTTATCAAGGTCACGGCCGTGGGCAGCGCGAGGCAGAGGCGCTGTGACTATTTTGGGGAGCTGCGGGAACTTCGCTGGCCTGATTCCCATAAATAAACCACGCAGGGAACAGCCCCGGCACTGTCCCAGTAATTCTGCACCCCAGGGGCTCAGCTCCGGGTGCGTTCGGCAGCTCGGCATCACCAGCTCTGCTCCCCTCTCCGGAGCCGGGAACGGTTCGAAAGCCCCCGGTTTGCACAAAGTGCTTTGGGGGCACTTTATGGAAAATTCATTTATTTTCTGGGATGCGGAGGCAGGCGGGAAGGATGCTGGTGTGTGGGTGGGGTCAGGGAGGGGGGGACAGCCCTGGGTCACTGCAGCCCCCAGCCTAGTGCCCGGGGTTCAAGGAGCTGAAGGTTTCCACCCTTCCCCACCTCCCGGGGGGCCGGTGCCCCCCCAGCTCCCCTCTCTCCTCCACGCTCCAGGAGGGGAGCTCCATCGGCCGGTTCCTCCGGCCCCTCACTGAGGCAGAAGGATGGAGTTTAATTATCTGGGTTTTCTTCCAGGAGGGCATGAACCTGTCTCCCTGTTGAATTTATCAATTGCTGCTGGATTTTATCTCTTGCATCCAATTCGGTGTTTTCTGCACCGGGGTTGTTGTGTCCGCAGCTCCCCCCTTTGCACGGCACAGACACGGGGAACGAGCTCGTTCTTCCCTCCACAGCATCGGGTCCTGGGCTCTGCCTCCGACACCCACCCCAGCATCCCCCCCCCCACCACCCGGTGCTCACGTTGGGTGACATTTATTAACGGCCGTGGCGATGCACCGCGGCGATGGAGCAGAAGCTGCCGGGAGCAGGTCTGGCCCCGGGGGCTCTGCTGGTATCCACGGCCCTGCCAGCCGTACCCAGAGCCGAGGGCCCCCCATTTTCAAGTGAGTCAGACTCACCCTTCCTTCCTCAGGAAAACCTGTGATCAGATAAAGCCATCGAACTATCTGGTAAGAATAAACAAGCTCGCATCTGCGCGGATGCAGGCGGTACCCCTGCTCACCCCGCGGCTGCTGCCTTCCCCCTGCCCTCCGCAGAGATGCCGCCAGCCCTGGGAGCAGGAGCCAGGTTTGCTTGCACGAGAGCTGCTCTCCTGCTGTAACCGCCCTTGCTGGAGGCTGGGAGAGGCAAATCCCAGCTGGGACCAGCACCGGCACTGCCACAGCATCTCAGCATCCTGCCTCATCCTGCTGAGCTGCATCCCTGCTGCACCAGCCCTCGATGCACAGAAAAAGCAAATGCACGGAGCAAAAATGCACAGAGAGAGGAAAGGTGCCCGCGAGGGCGAGCACATCAGGAGCAGAGGGGGCTGGATGGGATGGGTGGAGGAGGAAGAGGGAGGGAGGAAATTGTTTAAAAAAACCCTGCAACTGCTGCCAGATGGGCAGCTGCCCCCGCCAAGGTGCCGTGCTGGCAGGCGGAGGGGCTGGCCAGGAAAAGAGCAAAGGAAGGTGTGAAGATTTCCCTGCAGATTAAACCGAGAGCACACAGCGTCTGCTCAACGCTCACCCACCCCTGCGCAGGGAAAACAGCGGGTTTGGGGTTTGCTCACACCCCCCGAGGGTCCCGCTCCAGCAGAGCAAGGATGGAGCGGGATGGAGTGAGGCGGGCAGAGGGGAGGCACCGCGGGGCTGCTGGAGCCGGGGCTGGTCCAGCCCTCGAGGGATGCTCAGGGCGGGTGCAGCAGCGCTGGGAGCAGATCGTGTGTTACGGGAAACAGGCTCCTGGAGGAACAAGAGCAAGAGCATTGGGGTTAGGAAAGCTGAGAGCATGGATGCTTCTGGATTTGGAACTGCTAAATCCAAGGGGAAGGAAAATAAAGAAGGCATCTGTCCCCTTCGCCTGCATCCCTGCAGTTCTGGAGCATCCTCAGTCCCGGGTGTGGGTGCCGGCCCCACCAGCACAGCTCCAGCCAGGACGGGTTTCAGGGCTCTTCCAGTGACTATTGTCCCTCCGATGGCTGAAATCGAGTCACAGGCGGCGGCCGGGCGAGAGGGCTCCTGCACGGGGCTGAGCTCACACGAGGGACAAGGGCGAGCAGAGGGGAGGCTGAATTTGTCACCACTGGTGCCTTGATGACAGCATCAGGCCCTGGGGGATGTGGAACGCCACCTCCCCTGGACCCCCCACCCTTCCAGAACCATATCCCCCTGGCCATGGCCCCGGGGGGATGCTGGGCTCTTCCCGTGCCCTGCTCGGCCATCGGAGAGACCGGGAGAAGAGGAAACATCTTCCCGAGGATGCCTGGCTCCGGGAGGGATTTTCCGCTGCCTGTTGCCGTGCGCTGCCGGAGCCAGCCCAGCCCTGCTCAGGTGCAGGGTCTCCCTGCCTGGAATTCCATCCCCGGGCTCCTGCGATGGCTCCGTCCGGGAGGTCCCAGGGAAGTGACCAGGGCACAGGTCCGAGCCCCATCCCGGAGCTGCATCCACCCGGCATTTCCAGCCCGGCCGTATCTGGCAGCTCCCCCCATGACTCCCCATTTTTTCCTCCTCTCTCCACCCCATGCACCCAGCAGCGCTTCCTGCAGCAGGGCGAGGGCTGGGGGGCACCCTGCGGGACCCCTCCCTGCTCACCCGGCTCTGCCCAGATAGGAAATCCTGCAGGAGCCGAGGGCTGGGAACAGCGGCCGAGCTCTCCCTGTGTCCAGCAGCACCGACCAGGCTGCTCCGGGCAGGGGGAACGGTGGAGTGAGCAGGGAGAAACCTGGGGAGGGCGTGGAGACCACCCTGATGCACCCACGGAGGACATCCATCACCTACACATGTCCCATTTACACCAACAAGAGGATTTTTGCACTGAAATGAGCCCCTTTCCCATTGGGGACGGTGGCCATGGGCATGGCAGCGGGAAGATGCTGCCCACCGCGGTGCACGGCCACCGGCGTGACCCCCGTGGCTCCCGGGGCTGTGGGAACCAGGTGCCGGCAGCACGGCTGCTCGCAGGACGGCTCGGCGATGCTAAATGCTGTTAACTGCCTTTGAACAGCTTCTAACAGAAACTCATTTATTGACAGCCCCATCGCTCCTCACGACGAGCGATTTGATATAAATTCAACTATCCCGCAAATCACCGCTTGTTTACTTCAGAGCATTTTGTGAATGTTTTGCCTCCTAATTTTTTGTGTTATTATTTCAGAATGGGAACCACAGAGATCAGCCGCTGCCCCACCGCAGCTCAGCTCCAGGCACTGCCCCGCGTGGGACCCCAACGTTTGGGATGTCTGAGCAAACCCAGGACAGGGGAGGTAAAACCCAAAGGAAGCCTCAGAGCAGAAGCAAAACGAAGACGAGCTCTCAGTCCCTCCTGAGCAGAGGGGGACAGAAACACAGGAGGGGTTAATTCACCCGGCAAGGGCCGGGCTGTGCCTGCTGGAGTGTCAGCCCAAGCTCCAGATAAACCAGAGCAAAACTTGATTTATCGCATTTAACCTCGCTAAACCTCGAACATAGGTGAGCTAACAATTCCCTGGCTAAACCCCACGCCGTGCTTCCCAGGCTGCAGCAGTTGTATATATTCTCCCTGTTGCTTCTCCCTTTTCCAGGCGCAGCGCCGTCACCCGCGCTGTTTATACGGATTGCCCGAGACAAAGGACTCGCGGGCAGCCTTGCAATTTCTTTGGGTTCTGAAGAAAACAAAAATCTTTGCAAACAGAGGGATTTATTCCCGCTAAAGCTCTCGTACAGTTTGAGGTGCTGTAGCAAAAAGGCTCAGGATTAACCGAGAGCCAAGCCAGACCCTGAAGGATGCTGGCGCTGCGGGAATGTCCCTGTTTGTGTTCACCGAAAAGAGAAATGGGTTTGTGCGTTTCTGAAGGGGCTGGTGTGAGCCCCTGGGTAAGGATGCAGGCGGGCAGGATGGGGATACTGGAGGAGGAAGGATCACAGCTTGTTCGAAATGTGCCAACGCTGCGCTGTGGGTCTCAGGAGCAGGCACGGCCCAGGCACGGGCGCTTCCCAGAGGCGAACGTCAGCGAAGAGCTGCGAAAGGAGAAGGTTTGGTTCAAGAGATCATCCAGAACACAGAGCGGTGGGCTGCTCTGCATCCGTACCGGGGAAAGGAGGAAACCTGTCAGAGGGGTGAGCCCTACGACATAAACTACGGCAGAAAGCAGCCCTGAGAAGAGCCCAAGCTGGCAAAAAGGAAAGCTGAGAACCTCTATTGCAGGAGGAGGGTGATGTGGGCGTAGCACAAAGTGATCTGCTTGAGCCTGGACTTGCACCGAAGTGACCAGAAGCTTCTGGGTGGGACAGGTCAGCTCTAGGCCCCCAGCGGGGTCTGCAGAACCAGCTCCTGGCTGGGCCACCCTGGGAGGAGAGCAGGTGAGAGATGGGACAGAGCCGGGGCAGAAAGCTGGGGACAGTGGGAACGGTGCAGCCAGGAGAAGGTCTGGGGATGGAGCTTCCTTCTGTCCCCCTACACACACCCCTGCACCCCCTGTGCCATGCCCTCCACACCTTTCACCATCATCTACAGCCTTGGGCGAACCGAAACGGACCCCCCGGAGCTGAGCTCCCCCAGGCTGTGGGGAGCTGGGAGTGGGACCGAATTTGGCAGCCTGGACGCTTCTCCACTTGAGAGGCTTTGAAGGGGAATGTATTTTTGGAGCCTTAAAGATCAACTGTTTCTGACTCTGGCCAATCCCTTTCCAGAGCAGCACCAAAGGAGGTCAGTGGGATGCGGCTGGTCAAATAGTTTGTACATGAACATCATCTCTCACCCCCTCAAGTATTTACAGACCTGAGAGCATTTCCTGCTGTTCCCCCTCGTCGGATATTTGGTGTCTCTGCTCTCTGCAGCAGGATGGTGCGGTGCGTCTCGGTTAGCGGTGAAGACGTGAAGGACCACCCCAGCGCTGCCCTTCAGGACAGAAAATAAAAACTAAAGCAGCGCAATGAGTTCAGTCACACAAACGGCAATGGATTTACCCGGCAAGCGTCGAAACAGCCGTGCAGGATAATGAGAAAAAATATGCAGGGGGGGTGGTGGGGAGATGGGGTGGGAAGGGGGAGGTTTATCCTCCAGGGTTTTTTTGCAATCTTCATTCACCATATTTAGTAGGCTTGTGTCTTGCCCTTGCTAGCTCATGGAGAATTCCCCCAAGTGTTTACTCCCACAACCTTGCAAATGCCTCAATACACATCATGGAAAAAATACAATCGACATCTTCACTCCCACTAGAGAAGGAATTCTAACTTGCCCGGCACAGGCCAGGAGTATGTGCCTGTGAGAGAGACAAATACTGCTTCATTAGCTCGCCTCAGATGTGGTTTACTCCTCAAATGACCTGGTCAGGGCTGCACCACCTCCCTCCCTTCCTGCACCTAAAGAACCGCCTGACCTCTGATCGGGACAGGAATGTGGGTCCTTTAACCCTTTCCTCCGGCATCTGCGAGCTGCTCGAACGTGGTTGACAAAGCTGATGGTCCCAGGATTTTCAGGGATCCAGGGGTGCTGTGAGGGGCAGGAGCAGAGCCGTGCAGAGCAGCGTTCCTCCTGCTGTGGTTAGAGATGAACAGGTTTGGGTGATGGAGATCCGTGTCTACAGAATGTGGAAACAAAAGGGGGATCGCTGTGAACAGAGCTTACACATCAGAGATCACTCAGGTTTTTTTTTTTTTTTTTTGCACCTCTATTTCAGAGCACTCAACTTTTGTAGGGGAAATAAACAGAGTAATTAGGCCACTTGGGTTTTCTCAGCATGCTTCCAAACTGACCACATCACCAGGACACGCAAGAAATCATCGTTAATTTATCAAACGTAAAATCTCCTACCACGGAGATAAGCAGAAGGTAGAGCAGAGCTGAAGAGAGGACCTGGAATGAGAATGCCTCAGAATTACGGATGATTTTGCAAATGGGATGTGGTATGGACACAGCAACCCAGGCAGCCTCCTTCCACCGCTGTTCCTGCCCTGGTCCCACCCGGCCCCGGCACAGGGGACAGCGGGAGGACGGTGCAGCAAGGGCTGGTTTCTTAGCACCAGTGAGGTCTTTGAGGTTATCTGGCGAGCGATCGACACGCAGGGACGCTGAGCAGGCGGCAGAATTCAGCGACAGGCGTGCAGGTCCACGTGTGGGTGATTTGCACGGCCACTGAGGATCACTAGCCACGAAGCGTTGGCGCGTGGCTTCAGCTTGGCCGTGCCGGCGGCTGGGGGGACACTCGAGCGCCCGCGTGCTCTTCGTAAAGAAAGCAAAGGGAACGCGTCGGGGCGATTCCGAGCTCTTGTGCTACAGGAACATGACTTTTACCTCTTTCCCCAGTGGCTGAAATCTATCAGTGTCGCGATTAGAGTCCTTGCCCCCAGCAGTCTCTGCCTGGATGAAATCTGCGATGGCGTGGTGCGCAAGGGACGTGGGCTCGGGCTGGGACCACACACTCTCTAATCCCTGACATTTCTCCGAAAAGGTGCACTGTTACACTCTTAACCTCTCCTTTTACGCATCTTATGGCACTTTGCACACCAAAACCCACACAAACTACCCTGATTTTTCCTCCAGCTCATCTTTTTTCCTATTCTCTTATTTTTTTCCAAGCACATTCTTTCCTTCTGTACGAGGAGAAACCACCTCTCTACTGAGGACAGGCTGAATCATTGCAGTATTTACCTAAAATACAACACAAACTTCTAATTAAAGGAAGGGGGGGAGGTTGTGATTGGCAAAAGAATATTAAACCTTTTCAAGTCTCCTGAAATCCTTTGTGCGGAACAGCTTTGGGAAAAGCTCAGCCTGCCGCCACCCTCCCCCTCTTGCAGAGCGTTCCCCAGGGCAGTGCCCAGGCTGCAGCTGCTGCCGCTCCGGGGGAGTCAGCCCAGCCTGACACACAAATAAATACGACAGAAATAAATACTTTCTTCCAACAAAGACCTGAGGAAGAAAACCTGGGTAGGAGGAGAGGAAGGGAGCGTACGTGCAGAACCCAAGGAGCTCTGGGGTAACAGGGGGAGCTCGGTCTCAAACACGGAGGAGCGGGGAAAGGCAGGAGTGCTTATAGCTGCAACCAGGCACCATATAGATTTTATGCAGAATAGATATATGTGCATAAATGTACAGCTCCATTGTCAACCTGCCCCTACCACCTTCATGTTTCAGCCAGGAGCCTAAAAAAAGAGAAAGCCTCAAAGCACAGAAGGATTTAGCACCTGCAGGCACAGGGGGGATAGCTGCATGGGAAAACCAGCTTGAGCATTTGGGGTGGAAAAGGGATTCTGGCTGTTTAGTTTCGGGGCGTTTCACCCACAGGTGACAGACTGGAAAATACGTGTACAAGGAGGAGAGCACAGAGGATTAGGCGTGCAGAAGGAGAAGGCAGCAGTGGGAAACCCCGCCTGGCGATGATTTTTGTGTTGCTTAAGTCTAAGAAATGGTGTCCTTCATTGCGTTAACAGACAACTTCTGCAAAGTCTTCATTTGCATTTTAATGGAACTCTTTCTAGGAAGGTCCTGCTCGGACTCTGTCGCAATAGAAAATAAAGAGGTAATTAAAAACACGCTGGAGTTAAAAGATTCATTGCCGTTAATCAGGTTGTTCACAGTCTTTTCAGAATTAAAGCTATTTAGGGTATGTAGGAGGAAACTTACGATGGAATATCTGTTTATTTAAATTACAGATGAAAAAGCGGAAAACAGACTTTTTGTGAGGGGGCATCCTGGAGATTAAAAACACCTTGTAGAAACGTATTTGAATGAAGAGTAGGCATACAAGTGAACGTCGAGGTTTCAACAGTATATCTGCCTACTTGAGAGCCAGAGATGAAGAAAATATATAGGACGAGGGAAAGGAAACCACGGAGGAAATTTTTAAACCTTAGGCACACAATTATCTGGGCAATTACTGTCATTACACACCTAGGTCAGTTAACTCTGCAAATAAACGGCCAACCCGAGTTACCCGTAAGTGTATTTCCCCAATTTTGGGCACAATCACAGTATGCAAACGTTGATAAAACAGGTTGAAAAACACTTTATCTGCTGGACCAGCTCCTGCTTTCACAATCCAGCAACCGCACAGATTTCAAGAACGATTCCCTTGGTCACTGCAGCTATCACACAATCAGCGTTGACTTCCTCCGCGCTCCAGACCTATCCTGTCCTGTTAAGCTCCGTCCTTTGAAATATAGGGCAGTTTCTGTCAGATCCTTCGGCGTGACAGCCAAAAGGGCAAAATCCTGCCCTTTGTTGCAACAAGAGGTTTTTCATCCCCGGATCTGCCGGCCGGCGGGTGACTGTGATCTCCGTGTCGCGCTGGCAGAACCTCACTCTCAACCTCCAGCCACGCTCTCTGGCCACGAAGCCAGCCCAGCACCCCGCTGCCCAGGGCACTCAGGGGGCTCTGAAGTCTGCAGGGCTGCAGATCTCTTCATTTTTATTTTTTTTTCCAGGGGGTTGCGTGAAATACAAGATTATTTCTTAAGAGAAAAGTCGTTTTTTTCTCCCCACAAGGTGCCGAGGGGGCTGCAGCCCACCTTGGGCGGCGGGGGAGCATAGCTTTCCCCCCTTACCCTTCACCCCGGCCGCTCCTCGCCCCGAGCCGGGCGTGGCTCCCGGGGAGGCCGCGCTGGGCCTGAGGGGACGCACCCTGAGGGGGGGCGGACACCCGACCGCAGCGCCGCGCCCCTCCCCGGGCCAGGCGCACCTGCCGCGGCGGCGAGGGGAGGCTGGAGACGCCCGAGACGCTGCACAGAGCCCCGGGGCGGCGGCCGGCCGGGTGCGGGACCGGTGTGAGGGGACACAACCCGCCTCCCGCCCTCCGCCTCAGCGCTGTCACCGCGCCGTCCCGTCGTGCCCCGCGCGGGCGAGCCCGGGCGCGCGCCCCCGCCCTCCCTCACTTCCGGTGTCCGGCAGTGGCAGAGCCGCCGGCGGCGCCCCCGCTCCCCCGGCGCAAGGGGAAAGGATGGAGAAGGGGCGGGGACAAGGGGCGGTGCTTACGGAGGCCCGTGCACCACCGTCAGCCAATCATCGCCCGCCGATGAGGGAGAGAGGGCGGGGAAAGCGCCGGCACGCTCCGCGTGGCACCGCCCCCCCGCCCGCCNCCCCCTTCCCCTTCCCCTCCCCACCCGGGAGGAGAGGCACGGAGTGACCGACGGAGCCACAGCTCCGGCCGCTCCGAGACCCCGCTCTCCTCCATGGGGCCCAGGTAAGCGCGCCGCCCCCCTGAGGCGAGCCGGGGGAGGGGGTCACCATGGCCGCCCGCCCCCCTGAGGTAACGACAGCGGCCGGGCCGCCTCCATCCCCGCGGCCACCCTGAGGCGAGGCGGGCAGCGTTGCGGGGGTGGCGGTGGGGAGCCCACCCCCCCCC
>VZTO01019289.1:0-33061 GCA_013400615.1 Syrrhaptes paradoxus | reverse complement strand
CCTTCCCCAACCCCCCCGTAACCTCCAAAAGGGGAATTTTCCAGCTGGTAATTTCTGCTGCGTCAACACCCAGCTCAAGGGAGAGGAGAAGAGACAAGGGGGCATTTTAACAGCAGCTCCACTTGCGAATAGCCAGCCTCAATCCCGGCTCCTGCATTAAAACCCTTTCCGCCCCCTAAAAACCAGCATCCGTGCAAGTTGGACCAAGAGTTTGTCAGGAGTGTGGTTCAAAACTGCTTGGAAAAAGGGATGAGGTAATAATACTGGTGAAGCATGTTGTATTTCTCTCTCTTTCTGCCTATCTTCTCTCTTTCTCTCTCTTCTCTGTCTCTCTATTTTTTTTTTTTTTCCCCTCCTCTTTAAAGCCAGGCCTGTTTTGGGTTATTGTCTCCCCCTAAAGCCAGACATAGATCGCCTGGCCTTGCCTCCATTTTAATTGCAGGCTGAAATGGGGGAAGTGACCCTCTTTTTTAAAAAAAAAAAAAAAAAATACCATCAAACAGCAACGAAAAAACCTTGAAAAAATAATGCTGTTCCTTTGGGGGGGATATAGGTGATTTTTCCTAAGGCTGTAACAAGTGCAAAAGTGGCTGGAAATGTTTTCTGTCATGCTGGGAAACTAGTGAGGTGTCCTCCCCCCCTCCCCAGAAGAAAGTGTTTGTAAAATTTGGCCGAGGGGAGGAGGAGAGGTGCTGTGAAAGGTGCTGGTGAAGGAAGGGCTTGTGCTGCTGGATTGCCTTTGTGTCTCTGTAAATAGACATGTCAGTTCCCAAAGTAATACAAGTAGTGTCTGATAACTCAATCCCAGATGACAAATAGAGAATGGAGCAGATTTTCAGGACTGTAAAGTGGGAGGATTTCTCTTTTGAAAGGCAGGAAGAAAAAAAAAAATAATGTTGGTACCTCCTGAGGAGGTTCTTCACCGGCGCGTTATTGTGAAGCTGAGCGTTCGGATGAAATCCAGAGATATAAACCGATATTTATTTATTTTTGACACCTGACAGGGGAAAGATAAACAAAGGAGAGTTTAACGGCTCTTTAATGAATTCCTCATGCTTTTTATTTTGCAATCTCAATGATTCATTTGGCAAGCCTTACAGGACCGGATTATTATCAGCATTGTTTAAAGCCATGCTAATTAGGAGATGTGTTTTGCAAACAGTGGGATTGTAGACACCTGTACCAAAGTTCTTGCCTGCATTTTAATTGCATCGCCGGTATAATTTTTAGCGTTTAGTCACTGTGGTATAGATCTAGGTCTCAGTTCTTGAACTCGATCAAGTATTTATTACAAGTGTGGATTCTCTGTGTACTTCGAGCAGCTCTGCTTCTAACGCATGAAATGTATTTTCTCAAAAAGGAGATGGACTATTTTTTTCTTTCTTTTTTTTTTTCCTGTGGGCATTAAAAGGAAAAGCTACGTTATCAAAGAAGAGCGAGAAAAATGTAATTTTGAGGAAGAAGCTTGCTGTGACTGGATAGCTCTTCCCCTTCAACCTTGCTTGAACGCTTTATGTTTTTATAGCATCTTTTAATTGCAAATAAAATTTCACTTTCTCCTTTTAAATTCCGCCTAGCTTCTCTCACTGTGAGTTTGTCAAGTTTTATATTTTGAAATCCTTAGTGATGGAAAAAAATGGGTGGAGTGTATTATTAGTCACAACATTTTCAACATGTGGGGAGGAATTCTTGCTTGAAGGTGTTTTTTGGGAACTGACAAGAAATGTGAAGAGGAGGCTGCCCCATGGGCTGGAGGGAGAGCTACAGGCAGTATTTAGGGGAGCTCCCAAACATACCTTCTTGAAAAAATATTACTTATTTCGGTACGCTAGTGGAGTAACTGTAACTGAAACAGAAAACTAGTATTTTGTTTTTGATGCAGCTTGTCCAGGAGGGGGAAACTCGCTCACAGATAAACTTCTCTCACGGTTGGTTTCACAGACCGTATGCTGGCTGCAGTGTAAGTGAGTTGGTTTTAGCATGGTACCAAAAAATGGAGTATTCCAATAATTCTAACCTTAGATGTGCATTCCTGTGTTTCAAATGCTGCTTCACTGTGGAGTGTGTAGGATTGAGCCTTTGAAAACATGACCTGTACACGGGGTTCTTGGAGACTGAAGAAAATGGGCCACTTTCTCCCCGTGGTCTTTGTTTTCTGGGACAGTTGTACAACAGTGGATATGTTCTTTGCAAGAGGATTTTTTTTTTTTTTAATAACTGGAAGTGCTTAGAGGAAAACCAGTTTAGCAGCCCCCCCCCTCCCCTGCAGTCCTCCATCCAAAGGAAAAATGCCTCACGTTTGAAAGATCTGTTATTTGCTGTTAATAATCTGCTTTTCCTCCCGTAGTGTGGTGTGTTGCTGGGGTGAGGTTGAGCATATTCTTTTTGTCTTTGCTATCCACTTGTGTGGATTTTTATTTTTATTTTAAGATATGTGTTTTTGAAGTTTCTAAGCAAAGTTTCCTGTCCCCCCAGCAGCGCAGCAGCAGGCTAACACCCAATCCAAACTGCTGTTGCTTGCTTTCAGAGCAGAATCATTTCATAAACAGCTCAACCTTTCCTGGGACGCTTTTCCCTTAATGTTCTCGCCGCTTTTACTGCCTGTTCCAGAGCACTCTGTAACGCTCTCTAGGCTCCCCCTAAATTGGTAAAAAGCATTCACAGGGGTTTTCCTTGCTCCTTGTGTGCTTAGTTTAATGGGCAAACAAAAGGGCTTAGTTTAAGTCTTGGAAGAGCTACCTGCAGTTGTAATGGTTATCCCATCTGCGCGTTACAGCTCCCCGGAGCCAGGGCTGGTGTCCATTCCCGGCTGCCAGCCCTACCCTAGAAAATTCTGACACTTTGCACAAAGGGATAGATACCGGGTTTATATTTTGCTTCTGACTTACGACTGGCTTGAATATTTTTAAGCGAGTAGTTTACCTGTGTTTTATGTGTGTGATGTTTGAAACTTAACGTGTATTAATAGCGAAAGCGAGCGTGCTGCGGGGCTGGCTGGAGATAGCCGGGGTCACGTTAGGCGAGAGCACAAGGACCTACCACGGCTGCGAGACAGAGGGAGGTACTTGGTCTGCGTGAAGTGCTGCGATCTTACTGCTTGCCTGAAGACCCCTGTGAGCGTTTTTAGTATATTTTGGTCAAATACAATGACAGTTAGGACTTAAAATTTCTTGCTTTGAAACTTCATTTTATTCTTTTTTGAGCGCTTTTTTTTTTTTTTCCTCTAGGTGATAGGTCTGCATTACGGCTGCCTTAAATACAACCGTCAGTAGTTGGTTTTCTCAATTCCCTCTAGATCTTTAGTCCTTTAGGCAGGATGAGAAATGAAAGCATGTCTTGCTTGTTGCGGGATTTCTTTTGCTTGAGATGCAAGAGGAAAGACTCCCATCTTCCCTGAGCAGTTCGATAGTGTTCTGTTTCGTGCTGCCGTGGTGTGTTCGGATGCACATCGATGTCCAGTTTGCAAGGATCACTGCCTGGGGTTCAGTTCCCATCATTGTGACTGCTTCTCCCCTTCTCCAGAACGGGTGCCAGGGTTTCCCTAGCTCTTCCGAATCATTTTCTGTTATAGTGATGTAAAATCATAGTTGTGCTAAAAAACACTTATTCCTCATAAATGCAAACTAGCGTGGAGGCCTCCCTGAATTTCCTACGGGATATGGTGGAGTTCTGAGGCTCGTGGGTGGGGTTTTCTGTCCCTTCCCAAGTTAGCTGTGGTGCAGCTATTTTCTGAACTGTTGCTTTAGCTTTCTCTCTTACCCGTATATTTAAGAAACATCAGTTTGTGTTTTGACTGCTGCTGAAACGTTGGTTTTGAATAGCTTCCGAGTGCTTTGCAGGCAGGATGGGATCCTTGACAGCAATTCTAATGAGATGGAAATGTGTTCCACTTTGCGGTGTTCTGTTGCGAGTAGGTAAGGACATACGTGTGTGTTGGAACGGCGCAGCTGCCACGAGGAGCAGTAGCTTTGCTGAGATGTAACAGGTAGATGCTGTGTTAGACCTGAAACTCACCTTTTTGCCTTGCTTTTTGGGGGTGCAGCTCATTTTTGTTCCAGCCCGTGCGGTGGGGATCCCTTCTGTCGTGTTACTCGCTTGGCGTCTGTATGCACTCGGGAAGAAAAACATTCTGCAGATGTTGGGAGTTGCCTGGCATTCGCTTTATTGTAAAACTGAGTTGGGGGTCTCCTCTAAGGGAGGGAGGCAAGGAGGTGTCAGAAATATTCTACAAACACAGCTAGTAGCTTGTGTACGGATTAAAATAAACTCAGTAACAAGAATGTCAGAGTGTGTGCCAGGAACTTAGCTGCCTAAGATCCCTACTTAGAAAAGTGAGTAGGGTTTTATGTATTAAAGAATATGTTTAAAGCTGTGTATACTTAAATATCTAGCTATCTTTCCTAATTATTTCCTCCTCATCTGTTCAACAAACAGCTGATTCCATCCACGTGAGTTTGCTTCCTTGTATTTCTCACTTTGTGATGAAGAACTCTGCAGAAAGTTGGTATTTCGGGCACTCAGCTCACTCTCTTTGAGGAAGAGGTTAAACAAAATTTGTACCTTTTGCACTGATACACCATTGTAAAAAATACCTTTCTGACTAGTGCTCAAGTCATGCTCCGAAAGGGACGTATTGATGGTGTGTGTTAGCCATAAGGTGCTGAAAATGCCCAAACCCGACACCAACTAATTTGAGTACTGATAGATAAAGTCACCAGGATGCAGTATTCCTAAAGATCCTGTAGTATGGGAGAATGAGGTAGTGGCTAAATATAAAACTAGCTTATTGACTTCCTTCTGATTGCTGCTGTATCCTTCTTGGCTTCATTCCACTTCTCTTTTTATATATAATAGTTGATCAGATCTGGATTCTGAGATTTATACTAAAAGGTAAAGAGGGATACTTACCCAAGGCACTAAGTGCTTTCGCCACGAATTACACAAACGAAATCAGATTGTTCACAGAGCATCTCGTACGTTATCTTTAGTTTTGCGTTGGTTGATTTTTTTACTCTTGCATCATTCCTGACTCTTTACTTGTCTCTTCTGCCTGTTAGGTGTTCTTTCCCTCGGTTCCTCCCACTGCTATGCTTCTCTTTACAAATTACCTCGTGATTCTTCCTCCTTTGGCTCCCTCCCTTTTTATGTACTGAGTTTGGGAACTTCAGCAAAGATCCCCTAGTCAAAAAGCCAAAAACCAACGGAAAGTTTTGGGGGAGCCTTTCTTTAGGGCAATTCCCAGTGTGATATGCTTGCAGTTCTTTAATCCTCTTTTTTTTTAAAGGTTGCCTTTTGGCTAATACATGCAAAAGGGCAAAGTCTTTTGCTTAGATTTCTTTTGTGACTCTCTTTTCTTTTAAGTGGAAGCTTAAGATCTTGTAGGAGCTAATGGCACTTGGACGGGTAAGTGTCACACTAGCCACAGGCATTTGGGTTTTTACCAGGGTGTCTTTTAATCTTCACTGCTAGAGTAGCAGAGATATCTGTAGCCAAATTCTTATTTTTTTTTATATCACCAGAATTCTCCAGCCTGGTACCCTTTAAGGTACTTGCTTTTTAAGTGCTGGCTAGCTCTTCCGTGTTCCTGCTGCGTTCTGCGTGGTCCGTGGCGTGGGTGGTGTTGGGTCTGTTCCTCTCCTGGTGCCACCGATGAGAGAGAGAGAAGGGAGATCAGAACCAGGGCAGCGATACAAGCAACTGCTGCTGTGTGGGGCTCTCTGTGATGGAGAGACAGGGGCGTGGATGGAGTTGGACATTATGGGGAAATGAGTAAGTGGCATGCAGAGGAAATGCACAGAAATATTAGTGCAAGTGAGCGGTTTGAACCGCACCTAGCGCCCTGCTGGAAAGGTGCATCCTGTTGTATGAGCAAAGTGTCACCGGTTGGAATAGCGTATTCCTGGCTGCAGAGCTTTTACAGGCGTGGAAAATAAAACTTCAGCTTCTGGCAGGTATTTGTGTCTGCTTCTGTATCTTTGTGAGTTTTCTCAAAATTTTTAAGTTAAGAGGAGCAGACTGCTTTACTGAGTGCTTTTGTGCACGTCTCTGTTTAACTTGAGGGTGACGCTGGCTTTTGGAGGCTGTGGTTCAGCTGAGTTGGGTGGAAGAGATCTCATTTCTTACTTTTGTATAATGTGGGTCCTTGATTTTTCTGTAACCTTAGGCAAATATTTTGGTTTGAAGAGGAATCACTGTAACTGTGAGGTTGGATGAGTACTAACCCCATGTAAAGGGTGTGGATGGCAGGTGTCACAGAAACATTAACTGCAGCTTTATGATGTTCTAAAACAATATTGTTAAAATTGTTTGAAATCCTCATACAAAGTACTGGGTTTTTACAGTGACTTCTTCAAAGCACTTCTGTTGAAGCACAGTCAGATGTTGTTAATAGTCTTTTCATTTGTATGTTAAACTCTTTCTTTAACTTAGCACAGGAGCTAAATCATTTTTCCTATATGTGAGAATATATTTCTGGTGTATCAGGATAGTTCTTGTTCAAAAAGTGTTGTAAATGTGCAGTTATTTTAACTGTTGCTTGTAATTATGTGACACTGAAGGTTTCTGCATTAAGTTCAAGTTTAGATTTTAATTTTTCCCTCCTATTCTTCCCGTTCCCAAATACAGGACATCTGAGGAACCTTTTGGAACTTGTTACCGGAGACAGTTCTCCTCTGTTCATTATTAAATCATGCCCTGTCCAGCGTTGGAACATCGTGACGTTTATTTTTGTTAACAGAAAACATTTTCAAATATTGGTAAGTTCTTGCATTTAAAGATTTTTTTGTGATGTGCTACGGGAAAGAGAAAGCATATCTGGAGATAACATTGTCATGAGGGCTTCCAGCTCTTTGTAAAATTTGAGTTAACATTGGTAACAAAGGCTCGTTCAGAAACCTCGCCCAGAAGGTAACACCTCTGGCTGTTCTGCTCCTACCTTGTGGTGGGGCTGCCTCCATTAATCACGGTCACTGGGTTCTTGTCTGTTCGATTAGGAGAGGAAAACAGGTGCACTGCTCAAAGCAGGAATTAAAAAATGCAGAGCTGTGCAAAATAATGTAAGTCACAGCCTTGCCAGTCTTCCCAGAGTATTCTGGCTCGTTTTGTGACTCTGGGACAGAGGTGTAAATGGTAACAGCCCTCAGACTAAGTGAAAATACCTGTTACTTCTGTGTTCCTCTTACAAATTCATTTCCCGTGTGTCTGTGTTGGTCTGGCTCCCTTGCTCCCCCACTTTATTTTTTTGTCTAAATAACAGGACTGAAAAGATCCAGCCAAAACAATTGCTATGGAGAAGCAATCAGAATTAGAGAAAGGCAAGACTTGGCAGTCTGAAACAGAAATTGAGAACAAAGTCAATGGTTTTTGCTTCAATTGGGTCATATTTGTTTTCAAGATTTTTAACAGTTCTGCTTGTTGCCATAAGAATGCTTGGATTTTCCTTATTACTTCATTTGTTTATTAGATATGACATTAGTTTGTGTTGGAAAAGCTTTCTTAATTTTTATCTTCTGATGTTTTCTTTCCCAATCTGTTACTACAGAAGGTCAATCTTGAAATCAGCAGTATTGGCTTATGGCTTATTTTCACTAGGAGTCGATGTGTATATGGGAGATGTCTGAAATACAGGGATCAGAAATCATGGCAAATACTTGGCTGTAATGACTAACAGGTTAAAGTTTTGAATTAAGTCAGAAGTTTTAGTTGAAGTTAAATGTTGCAAGTGTAGTAAATACGCTATTCTGAAAAAAATAACTTCTGGTTTGTATCAGAGAAACAGGTGTACAAGATGGTAGTTATAGTGGATACGTTCTCAGACAAAAAAACTTTGTGTAGATGAGCTATTCCTATTCTTCATGCCTTGTTATGTTAATGTTTTATCTGAGAAGGTGCCTTACTTTACCTAAGTACCTGTATTATACCCAGAATTTTCAAAATCTTGGGATGATTAGTCTCTTAACCTAGAATGGTGTCAGCCACTGGCCATTAAACATTTCAAGAGCAAATTCTTTTGAATATTCAATTACAAATTTGGTTTTTTTTTCCAGGAGTTGCATCGGCAGCTTTTTAACCTCAGTGTCTCATAGGTCAGATAAGGTGAATTAGTGCCCTTCAGGCCACAAATGTCTCTTTAAAAAGTCATTAAAGTGAGAATGTTTTGAAAAGCTACCAAACAGGAAACACTGTTGTTTCAAGGATCTGTTTGAAGTTTTAGTATCTAAAATTAGACTTTTTTTTCCCATACTTTAAGAAGTAACTCTTGCTTACATTATTGCACAAAGGTGACAAGGCTCTAATTACCTGCAGCGCTTTGAGTTAACATTTTTGGGGCTTCATTAGGTCATAAATAAGGGTGTTGTAGCTGTGAGTTTGGAGGGAAATGACTGAACAAGTGATGTATTTTGAAGTCATCTTGTAGTTTAATGCTAATAACTTCTGGTTTTGTTTTTGGGTCGTAGTTCTGTCTGTCTCCTACAAGCGTTCCCAGCAGAGCTCCCGGAAGGTCGCAGGACAGTGCACTACCTGTGCTGCCCTAGGGCTGTTGATGTCCTCAGCTGTTGTAGGAGAAACACTAGACCTGGAACCCAGTTTGTTACTGGTAAGGAGTAATTATCTTGGACTTGTTTGTCTGTTTGTTTTATATTAAAATGTGTCTGCTTTCGCTAACCAAATCACTAAAAATCTTTTTGCTGTTTTGTTTGTTTTCATGAAACCGTGAGTTGTGAGTAACCTCTCTTGACCCAAGGCTCTGGTTTGGTCTGTTTACAACCATCTGCCTCTTTCTCTTTGGATTCACTGTTGTGGTTGGAGTGACCAACTTAAACAATGAATAGGAACAGGGTAGAAGAGTTTCTGTTTTGGCAGCTGTTTATTTTCATAAGCTGTTACTTCCATCTGATTTGAACAAAGCTGAATGTATGAATATAATTTTGGGATATCGATTATCCAGAAATTAAAACTTTTCTGGAATTGTGTGCTCTTCAAACACACTTAAGAGAAAACGCATTACTTCTGGAGATTTGTACTTGTAGAGCTTGTGAGTGTTGTCTTTGCAGGGAGTTATCATCCATCAGCATCCCAAGTCCTCTGTTTTTTCCCTCATTTAGGAGAATGAGGATCGGTACTCTGCTTTTCAGTTGCTAAGGTTACGTTGGGGTTTTTTGTTCTCGGTTCTTTTCAGCACAAGGCACATGGACAGGAGGAATCCTCTGCACTTCTGTTGTCTTTAATTGGATAAAAGTGAAACTCGTATACCCCCTGTCTTGTTGTGCAAGAAGGCGTTTCAAGCCCAATCTCACCTTACAGAGCTCCTTTGCAGAGGAATTTAAAAAATGTTGGAATGTCTTGGGAGTGGAGACCCGGCCAGGACACAGGGGAAGCGGAGAAGTGGGGCGTGTTTGTTGGGTTTTTGTGTAATAAACCATTGGAGGGAATTGGAGTTCTTCCTTAATCTGTTTTTACTTTCCTCTGAAGGGAGAGGGGGGAGGAAACAACACATTTTTGGTTACATTCCAGTTGGCCTCTTTACTCCAGGGAGCGTGGAGTGACTGGTGGAGGAGTGCACTGGTGAATATTGTGGTAGTCCTAACTTGTGTCCTTACTATTAAGTATAGAAACATATTTAGAAAACTGTAATGGAGTAAATCTCATGCAGTTTAAATTTTCGGTTTGCTTACACCGAGCACAAAGTAAACAAACAAAACACTACCACCACCAAAAAACCCTCTAGCCCCTTTTTTTTTTTCCCCCCGTCTGAGTGAAGGGAGTTTATTTTTGTCCCCACCATTTCCCAGGGGACTGGGCTGTAGAGGCTTTCATCTGTACTCCAGTTCTTGTCTGTGGGTCTTTGTTAAAATTCAAGCAATGCACTGAGTTTTAGATGCAACAAGTTTGTACCTCGTAATTCTACTGGTGCTGAGATTTTGGTCAGGAGGCTTATTATGGGTACGTACGCTGAGAGGTTGGCTCTGTGAGTATTACCGGTTATTCTCTTTAAAACCTTTCCAACATTTGATGAAGATTGCGTTTGTTTAGACTCTTATTATGTCACCAGTTGACACTTTCATGTCAAAATAGCTGTACTGATAGTGCAAAACAAACAGTTTTCGTAGGTGCTGTATTTGTAGAACTAGGTTCATTCTAGCTAGGGTTAAAGATTATAGAAATTACTAGTGCTTATTTTGAGATGAGTTTTTTGACAACAGGAAAAATAAAAAGCGAGCCTGTGTCTTGACGGCAGTTTGCATGAAAGCGATTATTAAATCTGCTCATGTTTTGTTCTTTTTGCTGTTACATGCAAGTGTTGTTGAGTTAGGGACAAGTTTTTGGTTATTTGTGGGGAAGTAATGGATTTGAATTACTGCACTGTCTGCGAACTGACTTACGGAGAAAGCTTGATCTGCTGCTGTTCATTCTGTGGAAAATCTACAGATGAGCTTTCATGGTTCATTGGCTTCTTGGAAAGCTCTGGTGTGGCCATGTGTTGTCATCGCAGGCCCGAGCCTAAAGGACTTCAGTAGGTGCCCAACTTTGCAATCCTTCGGTGTATTAAAAAAAACTGAGATAAAACAAAAAATAAATCATTAAGCTTCAAGGTCTGTTTTTAAAAAATTTCCATAGTTTATTCCATCTTTACCGTGCTTCCACTGAAGTTTGAAAGGTGCTGCTCTTCTGAAGAAAGCTTTCCACATCATTACCAGGAAATGGGAAAAAAAACCCAACAACAAGCCACAAAACAGCATGTAAAATTGGAAAACAAGAGCACAGGGTTTTGAAGCTTCCTGAATTTTTAACTACTAGCAAATTACCTTAAATTTAACTTGGATGAATTCCCTAGTGATCCTTGACATTAAACAGATGTTCTTGTTTGACATGGGTAGATAGAAAACTAATTAATTCCTCTGAATTTGAGGCATATTTAATTTTCTCCCCCAAAGACCTCTCATGTAAAAGGTACAAAATGTTGAATGTGGGACGATGCGTATGATGTGGCAGACCTTTAGACAGAGGAAGATCAAGACATCTACAACAATAGTTGCTGCTTTGGAAGGTGTTAAATTTTATTGATCAGACTGAACGCTGGAGTATCCACATCATTGCTTGATACCTGAAAGTGCTCTAATGTGCCTGCCCATCCGTGGAAAGGACTCTGCTCTCTGTGATGGGCGTCTTCCCTGTTCATCTCTCATCTCTTTATACGTACTTTTGGACAAGGGCAAGTTGTCTTCCCTTTGCAGAGAGGAATGTATATTCTCATTATTTTTACTTGTTTTCTTATATTCATATATTTTAGAATGTATTCTATATTTTCTTATATTAATTATATTTTATAATGTCAGATGGTTTTGCTTTCTTGTCCAAAATGTGCCTACCTCTGCCCTTGTCCCCAGTGTCCTTGGAAATGTGGGCAAGTGAGGTACAAGGGCTGTGATCTCAATGAAATGACACGGCTTGCCTGGAGGGTGTCTTCTGTCAGGAGCTTGGTGGGTGGGAAGGAAGGAGGCCAGTAAGGAATCCTGCACGTAATTTTTTTTTTTTTTAATGTATGTCTGTGTGTGTGTGTGTGTTCAGTAACAATCCCTTGATAGAAAATAAAGTCGGAGAAGAGCTGTTTTGTAAAGAGGCTGGCAAGTGCTTCAGCCATTAGAAGCAGCAGGTTAGTCAGTGTCTGAACCTCAAACTGGTCCCGTCTAAATCAAAGGTAGCAAGAGACATACTTCAATCTGGGTTTCTGGCATAGGCAGCTGAAACAAAGAACAAGGTGTATCTAAAATAGTTACCAACCCAGCCCACTGAACTGAGCTGAACAAACATATGAAATGCTGAAGAAATAAAAGCTCCAGGAATCTGTGTAATTTCCAGGTGAAAAACATTGAAGAAGAAAAGCTCTTGTTGCATAAATTCACAAAAGCAGGTGAAGGCATTGACAAATACTCCTGGTGCTCATCTCTATTAAATTCAGGAAGAGAAAATTATCCTTGCAGGAGATTGCCTCCCAACCAACCCATTCCAGGGAGTTGATGTCTTGGAATATGGATTTTGAGTCCTGTGAAGGAAGAGCAAAAGGAAACGCCATCTATGAAACCTTCTGATCGCTTTGGAATTGTATGCTGGGAGGTTTGCTCGCGTCTTCCTCTGAATCATGGGGATACGGCAGCTGTTGGAGACAGGACTGGTGATGGACAACTGGCTTTATCCTATGTGGCAATTCATATTTCCTGAGGGGGCTAAGCTGACTCTTCAACTCCTAAAAGTAGATGCAGTAGTGGTTTCTGGAATAAAGACAAAACTGAACTGTCATTCTGCCTTAAGAGGTGGTTCTTCCAAACATGAAGCTGTTGGGAAGTGCTGGCAGCCACCTTCAGAGCCTGGCTGGTCCTAGCACAGCCTTTTCAGGCCAAACACCAAAAAATAAGTTGGGTTTGTTTTCCCCCCCGCCTCTTTACTGCCTGACTCTTGATTTTTATTTCTTTGTTTTATTGATTTACTTGAGATGGAGATGGCTTCTGTGTGAGAACTTGATTTGAGGTCTTCAGGCAGGTTTTGATGTAGCGTCGTTCAGAGAGTGCAGAGCTATGCTATTATTGACCACTTCCAGTTCAAATAATTAAAAAAAAAAAAATTATCTGCTCTGTGCATTCTGTGCTTAATTCCGTAGAAAAGCCGCATGGATTTGAAATAGGTGGCCACCAGTTCAGCCTCTTTGTGTTGCAGGAAGGAAGATGGTCCTTCCCCTCTGGAGGGAAGCAAATGCTTCTCGGTGATCGGGGACCAGGTGGTCTCGAAAATGAGCATTTCTGACCCTGCTGAAGAGACAGCTCTGTTCTTGCAGAACAGGAGAAGCTCGTGCAGGTGATCTTGGCTAACTTGAACTTCTGAATCATCAGGTGGCTCTCTAGGAGAGATGTCCTGCATCACGGATGTTCTGTGGGCTGAGGGGGTGTTTTCTAATCAATAATGTTGGCCAAACTTTGGCTAGCTTGCTCCTGTGGGTGACAATAAAAGCACAGCCCAGGGGAAGGGGCAGAGGTCTCACGGATCTGTATTCTACTGTACGGGAAACCCACTGGCGTGTGTCAGGAAACTTCCTTAATCCTGGCTGTCCTAGGACTGCCCGCTGCTGTGAGCCGATCTAAGCAGACGGGACTGAATTTGTGCTGGAACTCGATGTGTGTTAGAAAGTTGCTTCGAGCTCGCCTCAGCCTCCTGACCGACAGTGCTTACGTTTGACCATGTGTGCTTCAAGACCGTAAGACCTCAGAATTTCAGTGATTTTTGGTTTTATCAGCAACCACCAATAGCCTAAATCCAGGCTTCTGATGTGTGCGCTTGCCTGTAATTACGTCCAGAGTTTGGTCTTGATTTTACGTTTGAATGTTGCCGTCTGGACCCACGTATCAATTTAACAGTTGGAACTTCTTGTATTGGAACAAATTTAAGTTCTTGAGAGAAAGCAGATGTCCTTCACGTGGGACGGGTCTCTGCCATGCTTCTGGCACCGAGTAGCCTTTTTTTAGGGCATACTGACAAATTTCATGAAAGGTGATCAAAAGTCCTGTGAATTCTTACCAGCCTGATGGATGCTTTGTTATTTTGGTCATAAGCGTCCATCCTAAACCTGAGTGTTTAAGTCATCATTAGAATTTCTCTACCCTGGATCTTAGGATGGTTGTGGGGTAAACTTAGAGCTGTAAAGCCAAGGAAATAAAACATTTATTGTGAAGTTAAAAATCTTGTGTTTATAAGCAGTTAAGCTTCACATAACATTAATTTCATAGTTGTGATTTGTTGCTGGTGTAGTTTGAGTGGGGACTTACGATTTTGTGTCTTGGATTTGCCTGTTGCTCTTCGGAGTTGCGAACAGCATTTATAGCCCCTCAATGGCAATGTAGCAAGGGGAAGAGCTGGCTTCAGTCGGCTTTTGCTGTTGGAGGGTTTCAGCTATTCAGCGTGTTACACATAATGCGTGTTCCCCCGAGGAAATTGTGTTACAGAGTGCTCTTCAATAGCCTGTCTCCGTCAGCGAGGTTTCAAGTGGAGTACTTCTTTCAAAACCAAACTTCACTGAACCCAAACAGTAAAAACTGACAGCTGTTTAAGTATTTTAAGACAGGTTTTCTTACAAGTCTGTAGCAATTTAAGGAAATCTTTCTCTGGGATGTTACGAGGCACTGGAGGATTGAGCTTCAAATCTGGTCCCTTTTAACGTAAATTATTTGAAGTCTGGTGAAAGTAAGCTGTATGGTGTAACGAATGCTCAGTCTTTCTAGGCAGTAGCTGTATTTTGTGGCATTCTTTCAAGACGAACCTGTTACTTAATTTGGTACAACTTGGGGTTTGTCTCAGTCTTTAAAAAACACATCTGTGCGCTTGTACTGGATTTTGTAATACTGTCATTTCCTTCCCCGTACAGGACTTGTGGAAGAGGAAACACAAAGATTTCCAAATGAATAACCGAAAGGAAGATATGGAAATTGCTTCCCACTACCGTCATCTGCTGCGGGAGCTTAACGAGCAGAGACAACACGGCATCCTCTGCGATGTTTGCATTATCGTGGAGGGGAAGATATTTAAGGCTCACAAAAACGTTCTGCTTGGGAGCAGCCGCTACTTCAAAACGCTGTACTGCCAGGTCCAGAAAACGTCCGACCAGGCCACCGTCACCCATTTAGACATCGTCACAGCACAGGGCTTCAAAGCAATCATTGACTTCATGTACTCGGCGCACCTAGCGCTGACCAGCAGAAACGTTATTGAGGTGATGTCAGCTGCTAGCTATCTGCAAATGACAGATATTGTACAAGCCTGTCACAATTTCATAAAAGCAGCTCTCGACATAAGCATAAAGTCTGACGCCTCGGATGACCTCGTTGATTATGAACTCGGAGCCCCTTCCAGCAGCAGTACGGATGCTCTGATTTCGGCAGTCGTGGCTGGCAGGAGTATATCTCCCTGGTTAGCTCGGCGAACAAGCCCAGCAAACTCTTCCGGAGATTCAGCAATTGCCAGCTGCCACGAAGGAGGGAGTAGTTATGGAAAAGAGGATCAAGAACCAAAAACAGACAGCCACGAAGACGTTTCATCCCAGTCTCTTTGGTCTAGTGACATGGGCTATGGGTCTTTACGTATCAAAGAGGAGCAGGTTTCACCGTCACATTACGGAGGGAGTGAGCTACATTCTGCCAAGGATAGTGCAATACAGAACGCCTTCTCGGAACAGGGAGTGGGGGATGGCTGGCAGCCCACGGGGCGCAGGAAGAACAGAAAAAATAAAGAAACTGTGCGGCATATTACGCAGCAAGTGGAGGATGACAGCAGGGCGAGTTCTCCAATGCCGTCTTTTTTGCCTGCCTCGGGATGGCCGTACAGCAGTCGAGACCCAAGTAAGTCGTTCTTCCAACATTTGTGGCTGAAATTAAAAACACGTGAGTTAATTAGATTTGTTTACAGTAAGATCTTATCAGTCTCTGAAATGTATTAGCTTGCCAGAAACTGGAAGACGTAGGAAGCTGTGCTGCCAGCAATCCAGAAGAACCAAGCACTGTACGGTTCTGGTGGGAACCCCGGCGTCACAGCGTTGCGGGCTCGTTCCAAAGCGAAAGAAGTTGGTAGTTTTGTTTTGGCCTTGAGCATAGAACAGCTTAAATCACCCCCAAACACCATTATAGTTGTTGCAATTAATGAGAGAAAAGGTTGGAAATTGTTTTAGCAGGTGTGCAAACTGATGTCAAGGTTGAAGAACTTTCCTTGCACAGTATATTGATGATTTAATTACACCACACATGGGTGTGATCTATTCTTAACCATACCATCTGCAGTACTTCCTGATGTTCAGGTGTAAGAAGACCACCATAGCTTGTTGCTGGTAATGGCAGGATAAGTGTTTTGTAACTTTTAAGGAAAATGTGGTTTTCTCGAGGTGCTGCTGAGGCTTAAAATGTATTTTGATGTGTGACTGCTTGTAGTCTGAGATGAGTGGCTGCTCTTAAAATGTATAGCCAGGGAGAAAAATGTTTTCTTGACTTCTTTTGAATCTTCAGTAGTCATTTTTCTGTTTCAAGATAACAGTCCTATTTGATTCATTAATCACTGGCAATTAATAGGTCCAGGAATGCTACTGATGGAGGGTCTGGCTGGTTTTTCCCTAGGGACTTTAGGGGAGTGTGGTGCTAAACTCCCTCAAGCTGACTTGGAGAACTTTGTGCTGTGGGTTCGCCTGTTGTTCCGTTGCATACCAGAATCCACGCCGGCCAGAAGAAGGGTGTGTGAGGCTGTGTACCCTTATGTTGCCAAATTCAGATGAAAAAAGGAATATAAATAGTACTGAAAGTCTGAAGAGTCTTTATGGGCTGAAAAAGGATATTTAAGTTGCTTACATACTGAAGTTTAAATGTGGTTTTCATTGAGTGGGTAACTCTCCGCAAATGTATTCAGATTTTTTACGTTTTACAGTTATCTGCTGCAGCAAGCTTGCATGTAGTTATTCTAATTGCTGATGATAAAATCTAAACTATGTCAGTTAGAAAAAAAATGCGAGATAACTTAAGATAACAGTGATTTATGACAATTCCTGGTTTTATAAGGCATGTGTGTTGGGATTGTTTTGAATGAAGATTCAGCGTGGGTTGCCTGGTGTGCTGTTCACACACAAATATTTTCACAGCATCCATGAAAACAAGTCAGTTGCTTGTTCTGCCGGTGAGGTGTGCGGGGTTTGGACAGGGATGGGAAGGAATCCATGCGTGTTGGGGTGGCTGCAGGGACAGAACTGCAGCTCTCATCGTCCCAGCAAACTGGTCATAGATGGAATGTCTTTCGGTTACTGAAACCAGTGCAAAATATAAGAGATTGTATTGCTGGAAGCTGAATGATGTTTAGATTATTTAATTCCTAATTGTTAAGGAATTAAATAGAAGCAGGCTGTTTCTTTACAGCTGTGCGCAGATGAGAGGAACCTGGGTACTGGTGCTGAGACACAGAATCAGCAGGCACAGTCAAATTATTTGTTCCAAATCTTGCCCTAAATGTGGTTTCCAATAAAAGAGGTGTTTCTGATGCTGGGAACGCGGAAGCTGAATGGTGGTCGTGGTTGGGGGAGTACTTTCAATATCCCACTGGTGCTGGTAAAGCAAAAGGAAAAGCTGAACAGCATCACTTCTTGCTGTCCGGAACGAGAGGAACGCCAGAGCCCAGCGGAAGGGCACGGGAGGAGCCCTGCGTGCACTTTAGGTTGAATTTTCTTGTCTTTTGGAGGACTTTCTGTGCATGAATTCAGAAGATTTGAGATCTCTGTGTGTGTTCGGTTTCAGCTAACGCTTGGACATCTCATCATCAGCAAGCTGCTCATGGGGTTGTGTCCATAGATGCGTGGTTTGGCTGAAATCAGAGCTGATCACTCGGGTGAGGTTGCTTCTCTTCCAGCATGAAGTGAAAGCATCCCTGCTGCCACAAACCATCTTGGTCCCTACAAGCAGGAGGGTCTTTTGGTCTCACATTAATATTTCCCATCTCCAGCAGGTGGAAGCAACCCTCTTGCGAGATGCACCATCTTCCAAGTTGGCAAGCCGCAGGGTTCTGTGTTAGGTTCCTTGTCAGTACCCCAGGTTCTTGGCTTTCCTGCTACAATTCTGGAGCAGTCAAGGGGTGTTGCAAACTCAGATTCTGTGCATGAAGAAAAAATTATTCTCTTGTGTGAAAACAGATCATGGCAGGTTGGATGAGGCTTTGAGTAACCTGGGCTAGTGGAGGGTGTCCCTGCCCATGGCAGGGGGGTTGGGACTCGATGATCTTTAAGGTCCTTGCCAACCCAAACCATTCTGTGATTCTATGACTCTACTTGTTTGCGCTGTGTAATGAGTATTCAGGATGTATTTTAAATTTCAGCTTGATGTTGTCTTTGATTTAGTAGTGTCAGGCTTCGTTCTTTAAAACCGACTTCGTAGTCTAGGGCTCTCTTTTTTTTTTTTTTTTGCTTTGTTTGTTTAGAAGTGTCCCTATCTGTGGTGTTCGTGGCTGAGATGAAAAGGCTCTCCTTTGCTGAGGAAATGGGTGTTGAATGTTCTTTTATAAGTAGCTGAGAGGAAAAAAGTTACCTAGAACTCTTTGTTCTTTGAGGCTCATTGACTCTTCTGATCTATTCAGTTATTTCAAGATGCTGCTTGTCCAGTCTGAAAGCCGTTATTGTGGGATAATTGAGGATCCATTTGCAAATGCCTCTGTACTGGAGGACTGACACAGACCCTCTGTCAGTGCAGAAGCTGAGTGAGGAGAGAGCCTATCTTAACGGCTCCGCGTTAGTGTCTTCCTCCTGAAACCACTCCCTGCATGCCAGCAAGAAGCAAGCAGGATTTTGGAAGGTGGATCTTGCAAGTAACCATTGCGTCACCCTGATTATTTGGGGCAGCAGACTTTACAGATTAAAAATACCCTCCTGTTCCTGTGCTATACAGAATTGCTTCATTTATGTTACGTTGCAAAGAAACTCGTTGTTGTCACTGAGACTTTGCTTTTGAAACAACTAACAGCTCGCTCACACTTTGTAGTAGTGCTTCTTCCAGTGGGAAACAGATGTTCTTATCAGTATAGGCAGGGTGTATTACAGTGTCCCAAATGTAGACTGGGCTTAAATCCTCAAAAAGACACAGATTTTCTTAATTGAAAGGAGAGGAAAATTATTTTTTAATCAGTTGATTGATTTCCAGATGTTGGTGGGTTGCTGCTGGGAGGCTTTGAATTTGGTCACGCTACAGATGAAAATAAAAAGGAGTGTCTGGGATAATCTAATTAATGGTAATCTAACATCACGGAAATAGCCACTGAAGCAAGAGATTCGTAATGTTTGCCATGGAGAGTATCTTCTTCCTCCAAGAAGGTCTGATCAAATGTGATTTGCAAAAGAATCCAAACCACGTGGGGATGCTAGGTTGCGGATAGGATTATGCTCCCAGTTTCTCCAGGAGAGTGTCAGTCAAGCACAAAGCTTGACGAGGAGCATCCTTTCATGCTACTTTCAATTTATTAATTTGGGTTCTCTGTTTAGCCTAAAACACATCAGGCTTTATCCTTCTCATCCTGCTGGGGTTGTTCAGGATGTCACTCTCATTCCTTGTATGAAACATTCATGTGTATGTTTTCCTCACCGAGCCGCATTCACTTGGAACAGCAATTCTCCAAAGTAAACTGGAGGATGGGCTTTTATAAATAATAACTTTCTTCATAACTGAGCCAGGAAGAATTTCCTCCACTGACTTGCCAAAATAACAGGTCTGCCTTTTATTTTAACCTTTTTTTTTCTTTAACTTCGTAGGTCTTCTAAAGAAACTTACTGTTGTTGATAGTCTTAATATCAAAGATGCTTACAAAATTCAGAAGTAGTTTTGTGTCTTGTGCATCTGAATTTTCCTTAGGTTGCTGTTCCTTTAACGTGCTGGATAAACTTTTTACAGGCCTGGACTACAGGACCAGGTGGTATTTAAAGTGTTCTCGCCAAAGAGGACAGTTATGCTCACTAGAAGAGCTGTTAAACGAGCAAAATGTTGCTGGTTTTGCCTCTTCATATAGTGCAAAACTCTTGTCACTTGGACGGTGTCTTTTGATGAATTTATTGATGGTTTTATTAATGTGTTAGTTCAAGCATAGTCGTTACGATTCAGGGCTTTATTTCTAAGGAAATACTCCCACACGTCTTCCGAGCGTTTGCACCCTAAAGCTGCGAGTGAATCTTTGTGTGCCAATTGACTCTGAAATGGAGCTAATGATTTTCAAAACAGAACAGTAATTTTTAAAGACAGTATGGTTTGGGAACTTTTTGCTTTTCTTTGGGTACCTGTAGTGAGATTGTTGTGTTCTAAAAGAAGAGCTTCAAGACCTAAGCAAGCCCAGAGAGCTCTGTCTAGCTGAACTCGCAGCTGGTTTTGTGCAGGTGAGGTCTCTGGACTTGTCCAAGTACAGGTGGGTGAGTGTGTAGATTGGCTCATTGTAGGATGGTTTTATTCTTGCAGAAAAGTCTTTTTCTCACCCAGCTATTGGGCTTTCTCTAACTCTTACACCTTCTCAATGCAAATCTTCAAGTTTTCCTTGATTTTAAAAAAAAATAATTTTTTAAAAACCAGTGAAAATTCCGTTGGTTCTGGGACAGAATGCAGTCATTTACTCTTCCTTTGAATGGATTTTGCTTCAAAGAAATGGAGTCTCCAATCCCTCTGCCGTGGACTGGGCTCTGGGTGCAATGTAAGAGCTTGCGGCAGGTGCTTACGTATTTGTTACAGCCATGAATGAAAACCAGGCTGGTTAAAATGGCCTCATCAGATGAATATCTGATGTTCTAAACCAACACAGGCTCAAATTTTAATAGTTTCCTACGGTTAGTTCTTTATTTAGATCATTATTTTATGCTCAGTTTTGGAAGATCACTTTTTAAGGAGGATAGAAGTTTGGGGTGAAAATGTTCAGCTTATTGGAAAGGTGCTGGAGTATTTTTGAGGGTAGGTAATAGTAAATTACAAATTGCCTGCCACCTGGAAAATTAATTAATGGATTTTTCCACCTGCTTTTCATGAAGTTGTAGTTATGGTGCAAGGTATTAAAATCTTCTTTGCTACAATTGAGAGAGTTTTAATGATGTTTTTATTGGGGAGATATTTCAATGCCTTCAGCAGTGGTAGTTGGTGGTGCCAGGCTTTATTTCCCAGCCAGACCTGGAGGGGTTACAGATTTCTGCTCTAATGCCACCCCCAGAATTCTTTCTTAGCGTTGGAATCAGCTTAGCCCATGTTCTGCATTCCTCTGGCTTACGGAGCTGCCCAGGTTTCTGGACAGCCCTTGGTACTCTCTTCATGGGCATGAAGGTTGCTGCATGGCAGTAGCTGCTAGTTGCAGCAAAATGCAAAACCAAGCAAACAAAAAAAACCAAACCACAGCGCCCTGACCTCTGTGTCTGTACTGCTGGATTTTGCAGAAACATTGCAGAGAGTGCTCGGTAAATAATTCAGGTTCTCCGTATCGCCTCAGTCACAGGCTAACGAAATTATTGGGATGTGATTTTGGCAGGAATAACGCGTTGCAGTTTCTGTCATTAAAGGGTTAGGTCAGGTTATTTTCGGCTGGAAATGAAAATCATTGCTTGAAACCCAGACACTTATTCCCTGGCTACACCCTGGCTTTAAAATGGTTCCACCCTAAACCAGCTTTAGCTCAAAGCTCAGTGTCTGCTTCCTTTCCCCACCCTGCATTCCATTTTCCCCAGGCTCCAAAGCCCTCCTCCTTCTCCTCCTCCTCTTCCTCCTCCCTATGGTAACAGCCCCGATTCCCTTAATCTGCTTTAACTCCAGAGATCACAGGCACTTCCCCTCTCCTGAGTGCCCTTCTCACTGTTTTATTTGTTCTTTATGCCAAGGCTACACTAAGCTCATCTTTACAGAGGTCTCAACTTTTCCAGGAATTTTTTTTTTTACCCTTTTTTGTTTCTTTACTGAAATTATAAGTCAGAAATCAAGAAAGTTTTAGAATTTTAACATAAATTCTAGTCCTAGTTTGCAGTCACCACTGTTCAGGACTTTCACTTTCCTATTTGAAGCGTGGCTTTTGCATTAAAACACAGCGGGAACTCATTCGTCAGGTGCAGTGTCTGGGAATCAAAAGCCAACTTTGCTTTATTGGTCTCAGATTTTATTTTTTCTTTTTTTTTTTTATATATTTCTTACAGGCACTTGTTTCAAAAGGTAGATATTTGTTCTGAAGGATTTTCAAAGGTTGTAACTCGACATCCTGTCACATCATGAGTGGTATTGTTCATATTTAATGTGGTGTTTGGATGTTGGGTTTCCATCCCTTCGTGTTTGTGTCTGTTGGTGTGCAGATGTGCAGCAAGGGATTGTCTCTGTACTGAGGAGCAGCAGAGAACACTATCAGTCCTTTTTCTGCCTGAGTTACAAGACTTAGAAAAGAGGTTAAGCTTGCAGTCTACCTTAGGATTTTTAAAGTGATAGTGTGTGTGCAGTTCCTGCACAATTCTGTGCGTATGTTGTGGAAAAAACATTGTGGCTTAAGGTATTTCTGTGCTGGCCAGTTGTTCCTGCTCCTGCAAGGACCACTTTATTATTCCAGTTTACAGCAGTGTCAAAAATAACTGACTCATCCAGTTTAACCATTCCCCTCTTCTTCGGGTTTGGGCGTTCTGTTGTGTCCTGTTTGGAGGAAGATCGGTTGGCTGTCCAGGTTCACTCTGGAGCCTACTGACAGTTGAGTTGAGGTCTCTGCCCGGCGGTGGGAGGGCAGCAACAAGCAGCAGCTGTGTTTGGGGCCAGGAGCTCCTTCTGCTGACAAAGCCCACAGAAAGAATTTGATTCAATGTTAGAAAAACAAATATTGCAGGAAAGAGATAATTTTGGGTTTTTTTTTTTAGATACCTGACAGAGTGGAGGGAATTTTCTCGTTGATATCTGTAACGTTGATTACTGGTTTGAGAAAAACAAAGGTGCAGATGTGCTTGTGCTTTTAGAATACCGCTGCAGAGGTGGTATTGTAAAACCAGGTTGTATTTGTGCAGAAAAAAAAAAAAAGTTTTATTTTAGAAATACTCTTCAGGCAGTATTGAGGAGCAGGTTTCTGTGGCTGCAGGCGTGGAAATTACATTGAAGCCTGTATGGGGAGTGCTGCCTTGGCATAGACTCCCCTTGAGCCCCCAGGAACAGGAACACGGGACATGTGCAGGTTTGTGCAGGATGGTTTTTCTGAACAGCTCAGATCCGGACAGCACAGGACGGTGTCCCACGTCACCCTGTTTGAGTCAGGGTTGAGAAGCTGTGGTAGGAGTCACACTGGGAGGGAGAGGGGTGGGAAAGCGCAGTCTGGAGGGGGCCACGGTTTTGGTTCCGAAAGGACTCGCTGAAGATATCTTAATAAAGGCAATTTTCAATGATCATACATGTAAATATCTGTGTTTGCCTGATAGTTGGGGAATTGGAGTTCAGTTTGAATGCTGTGCGCATTTATTACATCCACGTGTACTTTATTATGTTCATAAAACTCATCAAACCCCATGTAGCTCGGGGCATCCCTTCTCTGTGTAAATACAGTGTGTGAGAACGCGGGGTTTCACTTACCAAACAGTAAGTTGTGAAACACCTTTGAAGGATTTCTGTTAGAAACGAGGGGTATTTGAAGTGCAAACTTCAAGGATATTTTTAGCAGCTGGTAAGATTGTCATTTTTCTACCAGACCTGGTGCTCCTTTTCTGTGTTCTTTTTTTTTTTTATTTTCTTTATTCCCAAGAAAAAACACTAGGAAATGAAAGCGCTTTTTTTCCCCATGAGTTTAAAAATTAATTATGTCTTTTGCAAATAAGGAGATCAAGCCAAATCTTCTTAAACTTGTACAACAAACATCATCCCTGAAGTTTCAGATGAAACCGTGCAGATCTGGATATATGACACAAATAGGTAGAAGAAATTCAGAAAATTAAATCTTTGACTTCACCAAGTTTTTTTTCCAGAAGCGTTTGGCTCAGGTCATGATTTGACTGTGTCCTTGAAAGGAAAACTTGGTTTAGTGGCTCCCACTTTCCCTCGGTACTTAATTGCACCCCCACGCTCTGCTGCAGTTGTTCCGGTGAAAACGTCTGTGCAGCCGTGGAGTGAGCAGCATTGGGGAACTGAGCTGGGGTTAAAAATAACCTTTTTTAATAAACCAGTTTTATTTTTAACGTATTAGTTCCTGTCTCCGTTCACCTCACAAGTGTCCAAGTATTCTTGGTAGCACTGAGGGAGCAGCAGGGGAGGATGCGGGAACGAGCATTTGGGGTGGGAGAAGTTGCTGGTGTTGGGACGTCTCCCTTTGCCTTCTCTGCTTTTCAGGTCACAAACAAAAAAAAAAAAACCACATTTGCCACCACACTAAAAGCTACCCAGCCGTGTGCAGGAGATCCCAAATAATTACCCCTGAAGGTGCGATGCCTGCACCCATCACAGGTGGCTTCCAGGCTGATGCCATTCGCTTTGTTCATCCACAGCTCGGGCGGTGGGATGGAGCGAACCCTCGGCAAGCTGCTGGGTGGCACCAGAGCTGGGGGAATGATTTGCTGGAAGGCAGCGGTGCCAGGAGCAGCGTGAATTCAGCAAAGACAAATGCGGAGTCCTGCGCGTGGGACAGAATAACCCCATGCACCAGTATCAGTTGGCAGCCAAGGAGCTTTGCAGAAAATGGGTTGCGGTGAGTGAGGAGCTGAAGAGGGCTCTGTGTGCCCCTGCAAAGGCTGGCTGCGTGCTCAGGTGCCTTACGAAGAGGGAAGTGAGACGTGCTTGGAGTACAAGAGCCAGTTGGGGGATCTCCAGGACAAGAAAGACTTTGAGAAGCTTGAGCAAGCCCAGCCAAGGCTGTCAAGATGATGTGTCCGAGGAGAGGCTGAGACAGCTTGGTTTAACCTCGAGAAGAGGGGGGGATGGATTATCCGGAGCCGGACCCTTCTCAGATGTGTATGGAGAAAGGAGGGGAGGTAGCAGACACAGGTTACAGGAAGGGAAATTCTCATGCGGTAAAAGAAGAAAAATCTTCATGGAGTGGTGAAATGGTGGAAGAAGGGCCTGCAGATGTTGTGGGCAGCATATCTCTCCCTGCAGATATTCAGAAGTTGGCTGTACAAACCCCTGAGCAAAGGGATCTAACTCCAGAAGTAGCCCTGAGCTCACTTTCAACCATTCTTAAAAATGGATCCGGATAAGAGAGCAGTAACTCTGTCCCAAGGACAGCTCCTTGCTCGCTCTGTTGGTGACACCGCTTCGGACGCTAACTTGGGCTGGTGGGAGGTGTCCCTGCCCACAGCAGGGGGTTGGAACTCGATCTTCAAGGTCCTTTCCAACCCAAACCATCCTGTGATTCTGTGACTCAGTTGCTGCTGTTCTCAAGCTGTGCTTTCCTTGATGTTTGCCTTTCTGACACCAGGACTGGTGTACCTGAAAGTTTGTCTTTCCTCCCCAATTTATGTAAAGAGAGAATATTCCCTCCACCTAAACGTTGCTCTGGGTTTTCATGTGCCCTGTTCTTACATCTGTTAAAATGAACCGTACGACCTGCCAGCCCTGCTTCACGTTTCCCTATAGGAGGGAGAGTATTTGATGGACTTGGCTGGGGTTCTGCTGTTTATGACAGTCAGGGGTGCTTTATAAATAAGAGCAGTATATAAGATTATCTGGGGTTTCTTTAATTAGCTCCAGATAGTTGTGGGATCTTGCTGTCACCCATAGCTTTGGCAAGTGTCCACCGAGCGCAGGCAGCCAGAGCCCCTGGCTGGGTTCAGCTGTTGGCGTTACTGGTGCTGGGTTAAACGATGCTGGTGGACCCGGCAGGACGACGGTGTTTGTTCTGCTGGAGCATCTGGAGGCTTCAATTCTGCCAGAGCAGGTACTGCGGCTCGGGCGAGCTGTGCGGAAAGGGTAAGGGCGCTTTTGTGATGGGAGATGGGTGGAAGTGCCGCTGTCTTTGGAGGTGGTGGGGACTCGTGGTGAGTTTGCTCTGGGTGCTGAGCAGCACTGGCCTCCCGTCAGAACGGTGTCCCTGGAGGGACGGCTCCTGCTGGGTAGAAAAAGGATAAAATCAGGGGGAGCTGAGAGGTCGGAAGGGCTCCTAAAAGCTTCCTGAAATTTGTCAGGGTGATAGAGAAAACCTACAGAAACCAGCTGAAAGCTTTGGTTGTGAATGATGAGCTAAATGTCGCTGCGCTCCGTTCAAGGACTCCTGAATTTGCCGGCTGACTTCTCTGCCTTGCCAGCGGCTGGGTCGCATGGACGAGGTCGGTATCGCCTGACGATGCGTGTCGTGAGACCTCATCAGCCTGGAGACTCCGGAGACTGAGGGGAAAAACATCCCTGCTTTGTGTTCCTGCCAAACAGAAAAGGACGTTGAAGAGAAGATGATAGATTTCTCGGTCTCCTTTTCCTTTGACTGTAATGAAAAGGGCAATATGGAAAAACAGCGACCTGGCGAAACGTTCCCATTAGTTCTTGGGGAAGAGCTTGTTCTGCTTTGAATTTTCCAGCAGCAGATGTCATCTTGTACGGCTTTTATTCACACCTTTCTCTCTTCTCATGGGCTTAGTCCTCCAGCTGCACATTTCTCGGAGATGTTCAACTGTGTACATGAGAGAGCGGGAATAAAATTTGAAAGAGGAAGAAAATGATTTTAAAAAACAAATTATGAAAGAGATAAATAGCATTGGGAGCCTGGGAAACAACAGGAAACACCGCTGGGGGTATGCTGAGAAGGTAAAAATGCAATACAAACAGCTGAGTGTAGGCTGTAATGAGGAAAAATGACTGAAGCAGGGAAAAGAAATACAAGAAAAAAATTAGTTTATGCATTAAAGTAATTAATGAAGGTACTCAAATGCATTCCTTAAAGTGGAGCAGCTTTTCCTTGGTCTTTCTGAGATCGCTTCTGTATTTTTTCAGTTGACTAGGTTGAATGCTTTTTGCTGTTGGTTTTCTCCTAGATCTTGCAAAAAAATCCAATTAATTGCATTAACATTTTATTTGGATGCTTTTAGTAAGTTGCATCACCTGTATTCCCGCCGCGGCCCTTGCCCAGGGGCGGGTGGCTGTCTGCAGTACCGCTTGATTTTTTTTGTCTAGTACAACTTGATTTTCTCATAGCTGGGTTTGTGACAGGAGCTCAGTTTATGTGACTTTCAGGTAGTTTTATTTTTTTTCCTTTTTCCTGGTGGTAGTGGCACGCCTGCTGAGAACTGAGATTTCTGATGGGGATTTTGCAGAGTGCAGCAAAGCAAACGCGTTTGCCGTGGCTGTGCATCCCTTGCAGAGCCGGCACGCAGTTCAGTTCTGGTTTGCCCAGTGTGAACGTCCACGCAGCAGCCACCCGTGCGTGCTGGGGACGTTGTGATGTTTGTTGTACACTGGCATGGGCACTGCTCCTGGTTGTAGATCCGTTAAAGCTGCCGTGGTTGGGAATGAAGCACCTTTTGCTCAGCTGGGATGTGTGATGTCTGTGAGAAGCTGCTCGCAATCAGGCTTCAAATATTCCCTTTACTTTAGGTTTTCATGTGTAACTAAGAACTTTACCGGTTAAATATTGCTTTCAGAGTTTCAGGGATGTGTGGAAATGCTGTTGCCAAACCTGTAAAAATATTCCCTGTGTTCTATTTGAAAATAAAAATAATAAACAAAAAACCTCATCCGAGTCAACAAGCTGCTGAAGCTTTTCTAAAGCTTCTGTGTTTTAGAAAGCAGGCGGGTGTAATAGAATAACGGCAAAATAATTATTTGCTAAAGAGACTAATGAGCTCAGTTTTTTCAGAGCAGCGTTAATCCCGTGTTTAGCTTGCTGCCCCGATGGGGATTTCCTGCGCGTGGTCGCAGGGACTGTCTCGGCGGTGTGAGAAATGAGATGTGGAGGAGCTGGACGGAGCTCCCGCGCTGCCGCGTGACCGCTGCCTTGAAAAACTGCAGAAGAGAAGCTCATCTCCTCGCGCTGGGTTTACGTCCTGCCGAAGCGCTGTAGTAAACAGTTTAGATTACCGGGCAGTGACGGATACTTCTGATTCATATAATTCTTTGGCGAAATGTTGTTGAAAGAAGCTGTGTTGCAGAGAAAAGGGAGAAGTGGTTTTGGAGGCGTCGCGGAGAGGAACTCGGTGCGTTCCTGGGTTCTGTGCTGAGATACTTTGGTGCTTATGTGACTAAGTGGATATTTATTTTGCCCTAATGTGTATTTGATTAGGTTGCATCAGCTGTAAATACTGGAAGCTCTGAAGCCTCTATTTCACTGTCTGTCTCTCATCTTGGCTTTTGAGGAACATTTTAATGTCTTGTTGTGGTTACAGTTAATCTGCGTGTGTTTGAGCAATTAGTGTTTATGTGCAGCAGGCAGCAACGGATTCTGGCAACTGTCAATCAGCATCTGGAACCGGCTCTGGAAAAGGACGGGAGGAATCTCAAGGTGATTTACTGCCTGCCCCGTGCTCTGCGATGCCGTTTTGTTGACAGACACCCTTTCTGGCCCGAGCTGTTTGCGGTGTAGGCGGTGAGGAGCAGAGGGCCAGCAGTGTTATCGTGGGTTTGATTTGATAAAGCTGTTCCATTACCAGGTTAATGGGCTAGAATTTACCTTCTTCACCACCTTCTGTAGCAGCTGCTGGTCTTTAAACTCTTGTAATTTCCAGAAATGTTTGTTTTTAAAACAAACTTCATTATCGCCTAGAAAATGTATGTTAGCTGCTCACTCGTAACAAAGGGATGTGAAAATTGAAAACAACTGAATCCTTCTGCTTGGCAAAGATTTAATAAAACTGATAATATGAGATTATACAAGCAAAACACAGGTGGAGGAGGGAAAATTATCCGTTTTTAAAGAGAGAGCATCTCGCAGTTCATATAATGTTGGTAGCCCCCAGCCCTGGGTATTCCTCACATCTCCGGGGTGTCGGAGGACTCTGCTAAGGATTGTTTTTTCCTTATTGTTTGCTTTGAGGCTTTTTTTTTTAAAAAAAGAAAAAGGAAGTGGAAAAAGTTAACAGCAGGAGGTACTGGCAGTACAGCACAGCTTAGTAAAGTAAATCTGAACGGTGTCGGGCACCGGAGCAGCTCTGGGCTGGGGCTGGGAAGTTTGCTGGCTGATGCTGGACACCTTGAGCAAGTCACCACGCAAAATGGAGATAAAAATAATGATCTCCCGTTAGCAGATTTCCAGGTGACAGGAGGTGGGCCCTGCCCCGGTGTCCTCATTAGCATTTTTTAATAAGGCTCTGCGGAGTGATGCCTTGCCCTGCTTTGAAGCTGTCGACCACGAGTGTGCCGCACTCCTGCTCCCTCCGCGGGAGCTCTGCTGCTGTCAAACCCTCTGCAGGGGAATTAGCGTATTGCTGCGGTGGGTATGGGCAGCACCAGAGTTCCTTGTCCTCACAAGTGCAAGATGAAGTCCTGAAAGCAGCTGAGTGGGAATTTTGGATGTGTTGTACCACCATTTGGGACAGTAACAGCTGCCTCTTGCATTGAGTAGATTTAAACACATTTTGAACTAGGAGGCAGTAAAACATTCAGGATGTGCAAAACAGCTTCTTTTGCATCTCGTCACTCATTATCAATACCTTCTCTTTGGGTTTGGGTTTTTTCCCTCTATGTCGTGAGTAGTACGAGTGCTCCAGAGGCATGTGTGTGTTGGGAAGCTGGAGCCACGATAGCCGGGTCCCCAGCGGGGTTCCGAGCGTGCCAGCTGTGTTCTGCTGCTGCAGATTCTGGAGAAGGTCATTGCAGTTTGTTTTAATGGGGTAACAGCCCTTTTGTAGATTTTTTTTTTTGTTTCACGTAAAGAATAGAGAAATGTAAGAGTCACTTTCCTTTACATAAAAAAACACAAATTATATAAGAGAGTCAGAGTTCGGACAAGAGAGACACTTAACTAAACCTCCCCAAAAATACAAAAATAAATGGTGTTTTGGCAGGGAGGAATTAACCTTTTCATAGCTTTTTCATTTTTGTTTGGATTCACTAATTGATGTTTTTGTTAATAGTCTGTGATGTTTTTATACCGCTTCTTTTGTGGCTGCCTGTTGTAAAGTGGCTGATCTGTGCCTTTGGTGTTTGTTTTTAACTGTATGACTTCTACATAAAACCTACCCTGTGATATATGCTGGGAACCACTGGTTGCTGTGTATTTTTCAAATAAAGGACCCCAAGGATTTTAACCTAATTAGCAGTCCACTATTAAAGCCTGTTTATTACTGGATTTTTCAAAATCTTTATCATGGGGAGGACAGAATGAAAACTCAGACTACCAGAGTAAAATAATGGAAAAAAAACCCAGAACTTCAGTGCTTGAAAATAATTTCAGTGTTAGCAGACTATCCTGAAATCTGAGTTTAAGAGAAATAAATAGTTTTACCCAGTTATTGGCTGTGAGGGAGGCTGTACACGTCTCTGCCCTGCCTTCTTGGTGCATGGTACTGAAATTAAGACCAGGTAACGGGGCAGGAGTTTATCTTCAGATAAACTGGAAAACTTGGAAAAGGGGAGGGAGGCACATGGAAGGTGACGATAAAGCCAGAATAGGTTCCTGGATCTCAGTGATTTGGACCCGTGGTGCAGGGTCAGTTTGCCTCGTCCCAGGAATTTGTTTGCATCTCTGACGGCATCTTCCATCCCGCAGGTGCTGATGTGACAGTAACGGAGCCCAGCAGCTCTGACAGCAGGGTGGAGCGGTCGGACCCCTATGCCAGCGTGGAGGAAGCCCTCCTGGGTGGGGAGGCCAGCTACATCTCGCAGCCCCTGACTCCGGAGAAGGAGGATGCGCTGCAGGCTGCCACCGTCGCCAACCTGCGCGCGGCTCTCATGAGTAAGAACAGTTTGCTGTCTCTGAAAGCCGACATGCTGGGAGATGATAGTTCGCTGCTGTTCGAGTACTTGCCCAAAGGCACGCATTCTCTCTCTCGTAAGTTGGTGTTTTTACATTTTTTGTTTACTGATGCTGTAAGTGAACTCTTTAGCGAGAAGAAAACACAGGTCGCTGTCTCGTTTATTATTACCAGTGTGTTTATATCCAGTTTTAAGTTCTGCTTAATCCCACTTTCCATAAAATTCAGAAACCTGTGTCTGGTATTGATCCAACTTCAATGTTAACTGCTGGAGCCGTGGAAGGAGGTATTTAGGGTACGTGTGCGTAGCACTTGGCCTCAAATTTCTCTTTTACTTGTTTGCAAAACGGTCCTTAGAAAGAAAATGCGAAGTGTTTGAGTCCTTGTGGCTGCAAAGGTTTTGAATCCCAAATTGCCTCGTGTTGAAAGGAGGCTTGACTGGTGCCTGTGTCTGTAGAAACGGTTGGGATTTTGTAGATCGCGTGATCTTTACCTCTTGCTGTTTACTTTCAGACCTGTCTCTAAGCACTGAGCAGCTATTGATTGTTTGTTATAGTCACTCGTGGAAGTGAATGTTTTTCTGCTGGTGACCTGTTGGACACAGCGGATATGTACCATTATGTGTGGACAGCTTATTTTTCAGCAACCTCTTGTGTTTTCTTCCTTGGAATTGTAAAAGAGTTTGATTCTCTGATGCACAAAGAAAAAAACTATTAATGCAGGATTTTATATGTACTCTCAGAAGATGAGGATAACATTTGTGACATAAAACAGCAAGTGGTGGCTTTCTGAGCACTATGTGTTAGTTTCCAGCAGAAAACATTTATTTTAATCTATATTGAAGAAATTCAGCAATTAGATAGAAAGAAAGTTCACTTAAGGTATTTATTTTTAGCTTCCTTGATGGCAAAAAAAAAGAGATAACTTTTAATGGCCACTTGGGTTGTATGATAAAGGGAAAAGACTGCACAGCGTGGTGTCATTCTTAGTATCCCTTCTCATGTCTGAACAGTAGAATTGTTTTTTTAAAAAAAATCTTTCTAAATTTAGAGGAAAAACCAAAATCTTTATACCTCGTTCTGCAGCTTTAGTGCTCAGGGGAGAATTGGTAATGCAGCGTTCTTGCTCCTTCCCCAGTAACTCTCTTCCTGAATGATCTGCAGTTAAATCAGATTTCGATGGTTCAAGCTGGGCTCCCGGGTTGCGGATCCCGTTGCGATGCAATAGCCAAGATCCTGCGCAGAGAGAAGAGTGCCCTCAGCTGGCACCCGGGCGGGAGCGGGGACGGATGCTCGGCTGTGGGTGATTTATGCACCTCGTGTTGGGATCCGTGACTTGGGAAATCCGCGGTTTCATCTGCTGTCATGATAAACGGGAATAATGACGGGGCTGCCCTCGATCCATCATCCTGCCCTCGGTTAGAGGGTTTCAGATTTTACTTAAAAGCTGAAGGGACACTTGGTGTAAAGACAAATGAGCGTAAGGCAGTCATGAATTTGGGTGAGAAATGAGAGATTTTCTAACCAGCTGAGAAGCGGAGTTTGGGAACAAACGTGGTGGAGGCAGAAGACCAACTGGGTTTAAAATAAATCTTGATAATTCAGAAAAAAGGGGGTAAAGGAAGCTCAGGGAGGGGTGTCATGACCGAGGGGGACCTTCCAGCCTGTGTCTGAGGGCTGGAGATCTAAAAGCATGCTCTAGGTTGGGGCTAGCTTTGTAGGTGTTTTTCACATTTTTCTTCAAACACAATTTGAGGATGTTGAGTCATTTTAAGTCCTGGGTTATATTAAAAAAAAATTTTTAAAAAAGGCAGGGGGAGTAGGGAGGAGTGCAGTGAACAAGATTTAAAAAAAAAAAAATCCAAACCAAAACCAGCACAGTTTTTATCTGTCTGATTTGAGAAGGAAACTCACTGATTTCAAGAACTTCAAGTGATCAGTCTCTCTGGAGCTTAAAACATGGGAAGTGTGTGTTTAACCTGAACGGCTGGCACTAGGTTGTCTTTGTGGTCTCTTAGGAAGCAGAGCAGTGAGTACCTGACTCCAGGAGCAGTGTTCACGTTTATTTTTCTTTTCTGGAGGAAAAGATTCAATGGAAGTGGGCAGATCTGAAGAGTATCTTATAAGTGTTTAAAATTCCAATGAGCCATTTCTAGAGGGGGTGTTGCTTCCCCGGTTACCGCATACAGTACAAGGTCTGATTTTCCTTCCGCACAGCTCACACTAGAGAGGATACCCCGAGGTTTTCATTTTACACCAAGTTCTTTTTTTCCTGATTCACTGTATATCCTAATGATCGTCTGAAGTGTGACATAACTTTACATTCTGATGATGGAAATGGACCCGGGATGTGTAGGGGGTGTTGTATCGCTATGATGCGGTCAAACATAAGTGCAGCTTTTCTAAAGTTAACCAGTTCAAACTCATTTAAATCAGAAGGGAAAAATGAAATATCTTGTCATTGGGATAACTCGGTTGCCAGCTGAAGGGCTCTGAGAACTGATGATGGTCAGGGTGTGTGATCAAGACTGACGTTGTTCGTGTGCTTGTCAGAAATTTGGAGAACACACAGGTTTTGCAGAAAAAAGTATGTGTTGGTTATTCATGGGTACCGTTAGTTACCGAACCTGCGCAGGGTGGTGTTGGGGATGTCTTTCAGATAAAACGTTGTAAGAGGTTCACTTTTCCTCATCTTCACGTGTTTTCATGG